>CAKJTW010000115.1:3000000-3230994 GCA_917880005.1 Nanger dama
GCGAAACTGACTCGGGGCTGAGTCTGCACTTGCACTCCTGAGAGTGGCTGCCTCCTTAAATGTTGTGCCCTGAGCACCTGTGTGACTTTGCCCCAGGCTGGCCCTAGGCAGGGCAGGGACTCAACAGAGTGATGGCAGGAATGCAGTGTATCCCTTAGGCAAAGTCGCTGTTTACCTTGGCTTGCTCAAGGCTCTTGAATGGCCCAGAAAGGAAATCAAATCCAAATATTCGTGAATTCCAAGGCCGTGCACTTCAGTCTAAAAGCCATTGCCAAGCCTAGAGTGAGGTCCAATAATAAAATAAGTTGTAGCAGAAGCTGAGTGTAAATGGTGAACAGGTAAGTATGGAAGCAAGAAGACGCACTGGAAAGGCAGGAGCCAACGCAAATCAAAACACAAGCTCTTATGGGCCTGGGGGTCAATAGGATCTTCACAATCTCACATTTCATTTGTTATCTGATATTTCATTGTGAGAATAGAACCTAATTGCTTTTGGTCACAGCCTTATTGAAATACAATTCACAAAGCATATGATTCACCCATTTAAAGTGTACAACTCGGTGGTGTTTGCTATAGTCACAGAGTTGTGCAACCATCACAAAAATTTTAGAGCATTTCCATCACCCCAAATAGAAACCTCATGCTCTCTACCCATCACTTCCAACCCTCTTCCTCACTCCCAGCACTAGGCAACCGGTAGTGTAATGCTAAAGCTCAATACTTTGGCCATCAGATGCAAAAAGCTGACTCATTGGAAAAGACCCTGATGCTCGGAAAGACTGAAGGCAGGAGGAGAGGGGATGACAGAGGATGAGATGGTTGGATGACATCATTGGCTCAATGGACATGAATCTGAGCAAACTCTGGGAGATAGTGGAGAGGAGCCTGGCGTGCTGCAGTCCACAAAGAGTTGGACAGGACTTAGCAACTGAAAAATGACAGCAAAGTGTGATTTATTTTTAAATGTTTGCAATATTGATCATTTGAGTTGTTTTCAATATTTCACAATATTTTCACAATATTTCACAATTGGAGCCATGCTCCAAAAGACACGAGTTAAGGAGGAATAGACACTGTTGCTTTCAGGTGGATCCTGTATATGGAAGAACCTTGCATTTTGCTGGGCACCCTGCTGGCATGGGTGCACAGAGGAAGATGGGAGTCAGAATTCGACTGTAGGAGGGAAGTGAGTCCTGGAGTAATGCGGGAAATATTTTCATACTAGGAGGAGGTGCAGCACTAGGGAGTGGAGTTGAAGAAGTCAGACAAAAACACATCAGGACTGAGCAGACATTCCTCAACAGTGTGGACTGGCCATAGGTCGGCCATAGGTATTTTCAAAGCGGGGATGACCGCTTGTCAACTCAAAGTTGGCTCTGTGACTGTGACGCAGACCCTCCCCACATGGGCCCATCCCCACCCATGTCAGTCTTCTCTAACTGCCATTGTATGTACTCCCTGATGCATGCTTGGAAGCTGTGTGCATATGTCTGCACACGTGTGCAGATGCATATGTCAGTGAGGAAGATGCTGAGGCTCCTTTTAGAGGGGATGTGATGTTAGTAAGAACAGTGTGTACAGAAGCAGGAACCTGAGGGCTGCTGTGACTGTGAGAAGCTAAGTGGCCTTAAAATCCACCAACTCTTGGTAGCACTGTGCTGGAGAATTCAACCAATGGTTGTGTTACTCAACCACGGCTCACGTGCCCATTGTGCAGACAGCCAAAATTTGACAGCAGATGTTTGCAGCAAAGTAAGGGTTGATTTGCAGTACGCCAAACATCTATTTCTGCTTTACTAACTATGCCAAAGCCTTTGACTCTGTGGATCACAATAAACTGTGGACAATTCTGAAAGAGACGGGAATACCAGACCACCTAACCTGCCTCTTGAGAAACCTGTATGCAGGTCAGGAAGCAACAGTTAGAACCGTTCATGGAACAACAGACTGGTTTCATATAGGAAAAGGAGTACGTCGAGGCTATATATTGTCACCTTGCTTAATAACTTATATGCAGAGTACATCATGAGAAACGCTGGACTGGAAGAAACACAAGCTGGAATCAAGATTGCTGGGAGAAATATCAATAACCTCAGATACGCAGATGACACCACTCTTATGGCAGAAAGTGAAGAGGAGCTAAAGGGCCTCTTGATGAAAATGAAAGAGGAGAGTGAAAAAGTTGGCTTAAAGCTCAACATTCAGAAAACAAAGATCATGGCATCTGGTCCCATCACTTCATGGCAAATAGGTGGGGAAACAGTGGAAACAGTGTCAGACTTTGTTTTTCTGGGCTCCAAAATCACTGCAGATGGTGACTACAGCCATGGAATTAGAAGACGCTTACTCCTTGGAAGGAAAGTTATGACCAACCTAGATAGCATATTCAAAAGCAGAGACATTACCTTGCCGACTAAGGTCCATCTAGTCAAGGTGCTATGGTTTTTCCAGTAGTCATGTATGGATGTGAGAGTTGGACTGTGAAGAAGGCTGAGTGCTGAAGAATTGATGCTTTTGAACTGTGGTGTTGGAGAAGACTCTTGAGAGTCCCTCGGACTGCAAGGAGATCCAACCAGTCCATCCTAAAGGAGATCAGTCCTGGTGTTCATTGGAAGGGATGATGCTAAAGCTGAAACTCCAGTACTCTGGCCACCTCATGTGAAGAGTTGATTCATTGGAAATGACTCTGATGCTGGGAGGGACTGGGGGCAGGAGGAGAAGGGGATGACAGAGGATGGGATGGCTGGATGTCATGACCGACTCGATGGACATGAGTTTGGGTGAACTCCAGGAGTTGATGATGGACAGGGAGGCCTGATGTGCTGCAATTCATGGGGTCACAACGAGTTGGACATGACTGAGCGACTGAACTGAGCTGAACTGGAAACAAGGAGAAGGGGCAGCTCATGCTCAAAAGACCTGAACTCCCAGATGACTTTCAAGCAGGAGTTTTTGGAGATGGTGTTAGGGAACAGCTGTGTGAAACAGATGTTTAAAAAGCTCAAGGGCTTTCTTCTGATTGGTTGATGGTGAGGTAACAGGATGATGTTACAGGAATCTCAGTTTTCTGGTTCCAACCGGGCTGAGATCTAAGTACTTGTGGTCAGCACAGAGTCACCATCCTGCACTTAGGTGGGGATTGGGGTGGGCCCAGTGAGGGGTGTCTTGGTTTCTTCAAAACAACCCAAAGATATGTGTTAGATCGTTATGTACATCCCTAGGATTCCTATGAGTCTATTGTCCTCATCATTGACTAATTGAGCCTGCTGTTTGGAACTTGGGGGAAGGCCCATGAGACTACAAACAAGAAATGGGGTAGGAGACTTTTGTACCCAGGAGGGCCCTACAGGCTCCTGCTTGGGCTGAATTCCCTCTTTTCTTTGATATTCCTGAATCTTGAGGGGAACAGGAACCGGACAGGAAAAGGAATAAAGTTTTAGACAGAATGGTTCCTCATAAACTCAGTGAGGGAGCTGTTTTAGAGGGACTCGGTTTCAATTAGATGTACACAAGCTATGACTTCTTGGATGACAGCTGGGGTGGGCATCTTTATGAATGCATCACTTCCCTTCCCTTTCAAGATGATATTTCCAAAGGAACTCTTCCCAGGACTGAAATGGCGATCTGGAATGAATTAAGACTTCTGTCACTTGTGAAATGTGATGGTTTACCCAGAGCCTTGCTCCAGCCTCCAGAGAGACTGACAATGAACTGTGTGCCTCAGCTTGAACACATCAACTGCAGACACACGCCAGTTTAGCGGTGAAAAATCATTCCTGGTTCTTGTCTTACCTGATGTCCCAGCGATAGACCCCAGGATATCATTCTAAGGTGGGAAATCTCCTCTGTAAGGAATTGCCCTCGTTGCAAGGTCTCAGCAGAGTAAGTAGCAGAATTTAGAAGACAAATTTGGATTTTAGACTGTTGACTGTGAGTTCTCTCAGCTCTATTTCTTAGATATGATTAAGCCCAGAATATCTGAAGAGAAATGTTTGGGGGGGGGGAAATAGTTTGGAGGGGACTGCATTCCAACAGGTGAAATGAGGCACAAAATTCCAAGTGCATCGGGGTTGGTGTTGCTCCTAAAATTGTCTCTCAGTGAAACAAATGATGTCATTTTTAGACAAAAGGACGTAAGTGTGTCCACACCTCTATACTTAATATCACAAACTAGGAAAGTGAAGAATGTCAAAGATGTCTCCACATGTGACTTTATAGTGTAGCTTTGCTTAATGAGATTTTGAGAGAGAAACTTGGTCTTAATCACATATTATAATTTTTCTTTTTTTTTTTTAACAAGTAGCTTAAATTGTTTTAAAAATCTAGTTTATTTATTTATTTATTGGCTAAGCTGGGTCTTCCTTGCTTTGCAAGAGCTTTCTCTAGTTGCAGCAAGTAGGGGCTACTGTTTGTTGCGGTGCACGGGCATTTCATGGCGGTGGCTCCTCTTGTTGTGGAGCACAAGCTCAGTAGTTGTGGATCGTGGGCATAGTTGCTCCATTGCATGAGAAATCCTCCCGGGCCAGGGATCGAATCTGTTTCTCCCACGCTGACAACCGGATTCTTACCCACTGTGTCAGCAAGGAAGTCTTAGTTTAATCTTTGCAAGAAGTTCTTTTAGAATGTAACAAATGCTGAAAGATGAGTTATAGTATTCATAGTATGGTGCCTGGCACACAGTAGGTGCTCAAGAAATAATTAGTGAAGGAGTAAAGGAAGAGGGGACTGATGTAACCAGAAATCAAAATTAGGTTCATTTCTCACAGATGAACTTTCAATTAAATGACTTTGGTTATGATTTCTCTGGTTCTTCGTGGAGATTTCTGTCTATAGATAGTGTTTTCCCCTCATTTAGAAGGTTGGTTTCTTTCTGCAGCCCAGCCTGATGGTCTTGATTTAAATAAAGCCATTGGACATGAGTTTGAGCAACTCTGGGAGGTAGTGAAGGACAGGGAAGTCTAGCATGCTGCAGTTCATGGGGTTACAAAGAGTTGGACATGACTCACTGGACAACAGCAAAAAGTAACAAGCATTTTCGAGGAAGTCAGTTGGCAGCACACAATATTTATACGTATGCAATGAGATCTCAATATTAATAAAACCGTATGTATAAATGCCACACAAACACACCTAATTTATTCTGTGCTTGGCGGTGGACCACGTGCTACGATGCCATCTTGCAGCTCCATGCCCTGGGTGTGTGGACTCTTTAGTGCAATTCTCATGAAGCCATCTTGGGAATATTATAATTTGTATGCAGAGACTAATGTCAACACATTTGCATTAAAGTCTCCAAGTGTTCCACTAAATCATTTCCTTCTCTTTCAGGCGTATTTTTCTCTTCTGGATTTGATGTAGATTTGCTCTCACACAAGTATCTGAGGAATGAGTCTGGATATCGCTGAACAGGGGGCTGGAAGGGAGGTGAGGGGGAGTCTAGCGGCTATTAAGTTGTGGTGTGGGCGTTTGGTTGAGAAAAACCAGCTGGAAGAGCAATGGTTCTATGTCTGATTCACAGACATGGGCAGTGACCCCACGATCTGGCCAAGGAGGAGTCACATGCTTTTAGCGACTTCTTATTTACTCTCAGAGTTTAACTTTGAATTGAAATCAATTCTTTGCCAAAATCCTGATTTAATTAAACATGTCTAATTCTAATTTTAGAACTGAGCTTGGACCTTTATTCTAATTCCTGCTCCAAGTGGAGCTCAAGGGGGAAGAATGGTTTCTTCAAGATCCTTTCTGTCTTATAAAATTCAAGTGCAACCAGGCGGGGAGTAACAGAGCATCTCAACTAGGTTAGTGTTGGAAAACCCTCTGAACTGTGAAATCGGTCTCATATCAACAAGGTGAGCTCATGCCTGGGCAAAAGAGGAAAGAGAAGGCAAAACGTTAAAAATCTAAAACATTTGAAGCCAGATTTTAGTTGAAGTTTTCATTATTTAGTAGAAAAATTAGGTTCTGGAAAACCTATCTTGGCTTCTTCACATACATAATGTAGTTTGGACCCTCATAATATCATTACACATCATTTGCGCCTATTGAATTTTCTTTTCTCTCTTCCTTTTAAAAACATTTTAAAATTGAAGTATAGTTAATTTACGTTGTGTTAGTTTCAATTGTAAGCAGAGTGATTCAGCTATATACGTGTGCTATATATGTTAATATATATATACATACATATATATCCTTTTCAGTCTCACTTCTGTTATAGGTTATTATAACAGAAGATAATATACTTAATATATAAGATAATGCATTTAGTTCCCTGTGCTGTGCAGAGTTTAGTTCCCTGTCCTATTGTTTACCTACTTTATGTATACTGGTGTGTATTTGTTAATCACAAATTCCTAAGTCATCCCTCCCCTTATTCCCCCTTTGGTAATCATGTTTGTTTTCTCTGTCTGTGGATCTATTTCTGTTTTGTACGCAAGTTCATTTGTACCTTTTTTTTTAAAGATTTCATATACAAGTGATATCATATGATATTTGTCTCTTCAACCTGTTGAATTTAACACGGTGACTGACAAAATGTAGAGGAATAAAAGGACTCCCGAGCCACTTGTTTCATTTACTCAGTCAAACAGCATGTGCTGACCACCCTCTCTCCACGCAGGGCGCGGAGCCCCGGCTAGGCTGTCTGCAGGCTTTCCGCCCAGCGCCCCAGTGCCGCAGTCAGAGCGCCGCCCTCCCGCGCCAGCGGCCTCGGCGGCAGCGCTGCGGGCGCCCCCATCAGCGGCACCGCCGCCCCGAGCCGGCACCACCGCCCCCATCAGCGGCACCGCCGCCCCGAGCCGGCACCACCGCCCCCATCAGCGGCACCGCCGCCCCGAGCCGGCACCACCGCCCCCCATCAGCGGCACCGCCGCCCCGAGCCGGCACCACCGTCCCCATCAGCGGCACCACCGTCCCCATCAGCGGCACCACCGCCCCCATCAGCGGCACCGCCGCCCCCATCAGCGGCACCGCCGCCCCCATCAGCGGCACCGCCGCCCCGAGCCGGCACCGCCGCTGCTCTCCCCCTTCCGGCGCCGTCCCCAGCACTGTTCTCTTCTGGAGCCCTAGGCTTTATTCAGACACTAACACTTTATTTTCACCCCGACCCTGTCAGGCAGATAACATAGTCCCCATTTTGGTGGAGATGGAGACTGAGAACGCTGCCTTTACTTGCGTGAGTCCCACGCTAAGGAAGGGGGTGTGTGCCTGCTAAGGCGCCTCAGTCGTGTCTGACTCTTTGTGACGCCATGGACTGTAGCCCACCAGGTTCCTCTGTCCATGGGATCCTCCAGGGAAGAACACTGCAGAGAGTTGTCGCGTACTCCTCCAGGGGATCTTCCTGACCTAGGGATCGAACCACGTCTCTATGCATCCTGCATTGGCAGGGGCTCCTTTATCACGAGCGCCGTATCAGTTCTCAACCTCCCACATACTCAGTTTGCTGGGGGATGCAACAGGAAGCACCCTACAATAACACTAAGGACAAAACCTTAGTGACGATTCGCTATGTTTATATCGGTGCTTACATATCCGGAAGCATCTTTATATTCGTTAAGTTATTTAAGCTTATAGCAAGGGTGTATTATCATGGTGTGGTGGCTCAGTGGTAAAGAATCTGCCTGCCAATTCAGGAGATGCCAGAGATGCGGGATTGATCCCTGGGTCTGGAAGATCCCAGGAAGAGGAAATGGCAACACAGTCCAGTATTCTTGCCTGGAGAATCCCATGGACAGAGGAGCCTGGCGGGCTACAGTCTGTGGAGTCACAAAGAGTCAGACAGGACTGAACACACACACACACACACACACACACACACACACACGCACGCACACACACACGCACACACGCACACACGCATGATCACAGTCAGATTCAAAACATGCTTTGCTGGATATCTCAGCCCCAAAGTCAACGTGCAATAAATTAAGCATCTGATAGCACATTTCCAAAATCAGTCAAGTGTGATGTAGGATTTTTCCAGGGCCTTTGGTCAATTCTGGACCATCTTCCTCCCGGACACAGGCATGCGAAAAGCTAAACTGTAAAGTGCCTGTATTCAAATGCCCAAAGGATAATACTAGGACATTTGCTGAACTGGAAATAGTTTTTTTCTTTTTTATTAAAAAAAATGTTAGCTGTTTGTTTTATACTAGAGTATAGTTGATTAACAATGTTATGTTAGTTGTAGGTGTACAGAAAAGGGATTCCATAGTGTGTAGACATGAATCTACTGTGGAAACGGCACTTTTTGAAAACAAAGGTTTATACCTGAGTGGGCTTCCCTGGTGGCTCAGTGCTAAAGAATCCAAGTGTAATGCAGCAGCTGCAGGAGACCTGGGTTTGATCCCTGGGTCGGGAAGATCCTCTGGAGGAGAAAATGACAACCCACTCCAGTACTCTTGCCTGGAGAATCCCAAGGACAGAGGAGCCTGGCGAGTTACAGGCCATAGGATCACAAAGAGTCAGATATGACTGAAGTGATGTAGCGCGCACATACCTGGGTGTCCCAGATAACCGATTCAATTACCGATTGGCTAATTCCTGCACGTCAGGTGCTGGGCTGGTGTGGACACAAGATGAATGAGACACAGGTCCAGCCTATGACTACTTCCCCTCTGGTGAGAGGCCAGATCCCCAGGGAAAGTGTTCGACCCAAGAACAGCTGTGTGCCCAGACCTCCATCGGCACAGAGGAGAAGCGTCAGCATGGAGCCCAGAAGCGTTTTCAGGCTGAGGGGCTCCTGCGCTGAGCAGAAGCATAAATAGCAGCTGATCAGGTGAAAGGGAGAACTAGCGAAAAGGTCAGGCCGAGTGAACAGCACACAGCAACTTCGTGGAGGCTGGAAGTCCAGGATCAGGTGCTGGCTGACTCAGTTTCTGGGGAAATCTCCGTCCTGGCTTGTAGAGGGCCACCTTCTCCAGGTGTGCTCATAACACCCTCCAGAACTGTGAGGAATAAGCACTTGTTGCTTAAGGCCCCTGTCTGCAGTACTCTGTCAGGAGAACGTATTCACTTCTTTGAATTCACTGCTGTGATTTTCCAGCACCAGCGTGGGTAACTCACACAGCTCAAACCTAGCACATCCCACATGGCTAGCTGGATCTGCCTTCACTCCTCACGCTTCAAACCTGTTCCTGTTCTATTTTTCTTCCTTCTGAGTAAAAGTCACTCCCATCCCTTTACACTGCTAACTGCCTTTCAGCTGCTCAGGCTTTCTTTAGGTTCCTGAAATGTCCCCACCCCAGGGCCTCTGCCCATGCTGCTTTCTCTGCTTGGGACCAGCTGGTCGCTACAGTCTACTTGTCTCCAACTCATGCTCAGAGAGGCAGTCCTGGATATCACATCAGTCTGTCTTTTACAGCTACATTCTTTTCCATCACGTAACTCACTGCAGTTTAAAACTGCTTATTTATTTGTGGATTTAAATAATTAATAATATCTGCCTCATCTCTCCACCAGATGGTATCCTCCAGGAGGGCATGAACCATCTATTGTATCCATCACTGTAGTTGGAACTCAGGCCCTTCCTGAGATAGTGGCTCTCTAGCTTGGCGAATGTTGGAATCAGCTGGAAATTTTTAAAATTCTGATGCCTGTGTGTTTCCCCTAGAATTTTGATTCAACTGGACACTTCTTCTCCCCCTACCCCTGCCCCTTGGTAAAGCTCCTAAGGGGGTTCTAATGTTCAACAAAGTTCAAGATTGCTAAAAACTCATATTTTTGGACCTACAACTGGATATATGGAATTGCCTTTGTGGGTAGAAGCTTGAGGATTTGCACTTAGATAGACTACCCTGGAAATTGTCATGCAGGCTCAAGTTTGAGGCCCATGGGTGCTGGGAGCCACATCATAGTGGTTGTGGAAGAGACCTCAGTGGGCAGTAGGTGGAAGAGGTAGCGGAGATGCCAGCTGGAGGTCCCAGGGCTGGTAGGGGCTCCTGCACTTTGGCTAAAACTTACCATGACTGGAGGCTGTTAAAAAATTCAGGTGTTCAGGCTTCACCCTCACACCCACTCCAATACAGTCTTATTTAATCGATCTTAGATCTTTGGTGGGGCCCTGGTGTCTAAATTATTTAAAAACTCTCCTTGTGATTCTGAAGTAGCCAAGACTTAGGACGTGGGTAGAAGAAACCCAGCAGAAGAGGCCAGAGCAGGTGGGATGGAAGGAAGGGGCTGAGCTCTGGATGGAGCTAGGGGCTAAAAGGAGGCATGATAACCCAGGGTTTGGAGACCATGGCTGAGCCATCAGGTTCTAGGTTGGGAGACTGTGTTCACTTCTTTGAAATATACTCTTTGAATTCATTGCAAAACAACTTCCTGTGATCTCTGTGGCTTAAAGGAACAGGCATATATTCTTCCACAGTCTGGTGCCTGGAAACTTCAAACCAAGGTGCTGGCAGGACTGGTTTCTTCTGGAGGCTGAGGAAGAATCCACTTTACACTTTTCTCCCAGCTTCCAGTGGCAGCCATCCATCCCTGGCTTGTAGGCGCACTCTTTGGCTCTCTGTCTCCATCTCCACATCCCTCTCCCTGGAGCTTCTCCTCTGGCTCTGTGTCTGCAGTCTCTGCTCCTTTCTCTCGTAAGGACAACAGTCATAGGGCTTAGTTCTTGTTCAGTCTCCAAGTCACTTCCAACTCTTCGTGAGCCCATGGACTGCAACACGCCAGGCCTCCCTGTCTCTCACCATCTCCTGGAGTTTGTCCAAGTTCATGTCCATTGCATCAGCAATGCTGTCTAATCATCTCATCCTCTGTCACCCGTAGAGCCCACCCGAAATCCAATTTGGGCTCATTTTGAAGTCCTTCCCAGGTGGCAGAGTGGTAAAATATCTGCCTGTCAATGCAGGAGGCACAGGAGACCTGGGTTCAGTCCCTGGGTTGGGAAGATCCCCTGGAGTAGGAAACGGCAACACACTCCAGGATTCTTGCCTGGAAAATTCAGAGGAATCTGTCAGGTTAAAGTTCGTGGGGTCGCACAGAGTCAGACATGACTGAGCAGGCGCACACACACACTTCAAGTCCTTGCCTCTACAAAGGCCCTATTTCCAATTAGGGTTACATCCACAGGTACTGGGAATTAGGACCTGGGATGGATTTTGGGGACACAGTTCAATCTGTTTGAAAGGGTGCAAACCTCTCAGTTTCCTCCAGACTGTGTGGCTGACTGAGGAGGAAGCCCCCAGAGAGAGCAGCTCACTCAGAGTTGCCTGGGACGGGATCAGGACTGTCCATTCTTGCTTCTGAAACCAAATCCATGAAGATATGGCCCAAAGTGCCCGAGGTGAGTGTTAATGGTGGTGGAGAGTAGCAAGACTCTCAGATCTGAAATCAACAGCTGTGAAATTTTACATACATACACACTCTGTTAATTAAGGTTCTCTAGGTGGGTGACTAGGTGGGTGGTTGGGACCTTGCCAGTTCTCCCACAAGCCATTCTGGGAGGAGACCCTCTGGAGAGGTTATTCTTAAGCAGATCTTGTATTTAAGCCTTATTATTGTTATCATTATTATTTTGGCTAGTTATTTTTATACACAAAGTGTTTATTCATATGGGTGGCTTTGGACAGCTATGAAAATCTGCTCATTTCCAAGTTTTCAAGGAAACTTAAAATACTTGGCAGACAGAAAGGGACTTTATCTTTCCTGCTGTGCAGAGTGGAGGCAAAGCTTGAGGGGATTTTTATGGCAGGGTGTGGCTGACATTTTTGTTTACAGTAAATTGAAGAAGGAATTCTCTGGCAAAGCTATTCTCAATGTGGACATCTTCACGTAGCCAGTCACCCCATGGTCCTGCTCTTCTGCTTTGTGATTAGAGAAGAGGCTGTAATGGGTCTGTGGACTATTCTCTCAACCAGGACTGCTGAGGCACTGTTTATCACAGTAAATAGCTCGAATTGCAGGTACTTTGAAGGCGGAAAGAGCTTCCCTTGTGGCTCAGCTGGCAAAGAATCCACCTGCAATGCGGGAGACCTGGGTTCGATCCCTGGATTGGGAAGATCCCCTGGAGAAGGGAAAGGCTACCCACTCCAGTATTCTGGCCTGGAAAATTCCATGGACTGTATAATCCATGGGGTTGCAAAGAGTTGGACACAACGGAGTGACTTTCACTTACACTTTGAATGCAAAAAGGGCAACATCCCCCATCTCCACCCAGTATATGGTTTTAGCTAAGCATCAAACTCTGAAACATGTGTTTCCCTGATTTTGTTCAGTGGGCTGAAAACTGTCCGTTTAGATAAAGCAAATGTTTTACACCCATTTCCACGGAGGCTTCAGGCATCAAACTGTGGGCAGAACTGCCTGGGGGATCCATTCGCTGCCCTGAGAAATCACACATTCCAGAAAAACACGCCCACAAAGACCCGCGCATCTTAAAATGTGCTAGAAAAAGCTTAGAAAAAAAAAAAGGTTTAAAACACAAGAAGATATGAAAAAATTTTCCTTTCTTATCCAAACACCCATTGAAAGTTATTTTCTCCTTACCTAATAGACAGTGTGAATCTAAAATATGCTTAAAAGTAAGTTTTCTTATTTTGAAAAATAATCCATGTTGATTGTGCAACACACCAGCAGATTAGAAAAACATAGAAAGAGGAAAGCAAAATCGTGAGGGATCTCGCTTCCTGGTGACTTTACGTGTTTCCCTGGGCCTTTCTGGGCAAAATGAGCTGCTCCCCAAATCCTTCAAGGGCAGGTTTATCAGCCACCGCAGGACTCCACTGGGCTCTTATCATCTCCTCTCAGACCAGCTTTTTTTCCTTTCTGTTCACTGCTGGTCTTCCAGACCAACACACTCCTAGAACCATTTCCTGTGAATTCCCATTGGACCAGATTTTTTTTTTCTTTCCCTTGTTGGAGATTCTCACCTTAACTTGCAAGCTTAATTTTGATTTCCAACTCTAAATGACATCAAGCTAATTTTATTGTGGAGGTCACTGAATAGAGGGATGACAGGAGAGATGGTTGGGAAGAGGTAGGCAGAATAAATAGCTTTAGTTCTCAGTTTGTAGCCTCTGGGCATTGAGAATGATTTCTTTGAGAGTTTATGCCCTAACTTGGGCAATGAATCAGCCACATTAAACTCTTTGGGGCCATAAGGGCCCCTTTACACCATGATTTCTGCAGGATGTATTCATATCCTTGAAGGATTTCAGAAATGTCCAGAGGCTGCAGGACATAAACAAGAAATTAAGCCTCACCAGCCTCATTCAGCTCCTGGGTTCCTGAGCCCCTCCTATGCTCCCTCCATAACGAAATTAGTTTAATCATATCTGGGATGGAGGTGAAATCAAATTTGTTCTTTAGTTCTGCTGCTTGAGTAGAGACTTTCTCAAGGGGACTGGAAAGAAGTATTGTGTCCTCTGGGAATTGAAGGGAATGTTTATCAGCAAATTGTATTTTCTAAGATCATCAGTTAGCTGAGAAGGAAATTGTGTAGCAGTCTAAAAGGAGATGATAATTATTCCAAGGAGTGCTGCTTTTACATGGCACATTAAAAGTACCTTCCATAATATGAAACCCAGAGGTGGGGTGTTCCAGAACTGAGCGTGAGGGCTCAGGGCCTCGCTCCTGTGCTCAGCCGCCCTCGGTCTCCAGGCTGGAGTCCAGTGTGTGCCCAGGGTCACACCGCTGTCCTTCACTGCCACACAGACCACAAGAAAACACCTACTTCCTCTTGCTTCTGTCCCACCTCCAGTCGCAGTAAAATGCACACACATAGGTATTTGTAGCACTGACTCATTTTGTTGTTACACCTGAAACAAACACAACAGTTGTAAATCAACTAAGTGTGTGCACGTTCAGTCACTCAGTCGTGTCCGACTCTTTGAGACCCCATGGACTATAGCCCGCCAGGCTCCTCTGTCCATGGGATTCATCCAGGCAAGAATACTGGAGTGGGCTGCCACTTCCTTCTCCAGGGAATCTTCTCAGCCAGGGATCAAATCAGTGTCTCTTATGTCTCCTGCACTGCAGGCAGATTCTTTACTGATAAGCCACGTGGAGTAATACTCCAACATTTAAAAACAAACAAAAAAAAGCAGAATTCACCATTTAAACCACTTTAAACTGTATGATTCATTAGCCTTGAGTACATTCATGATATTGTGCAACCATCCTCTCTATCTCATTCCAGAAAGATTTCATCACTCCAAACAGTGCCCTTAACATTTCCAGGCCATGAGAAGCACTAGTATGCTTTCTGTCTCTATAGATCTGCTTTACCTGTCTATTCCATATAGGTGGAATTGTATAGGAGGTGGCTTTTGCGTCTGGCTTCTTTCACTCGGCATACTGTTTTCAAGTTCACCCCTGTTACAGAAGATATCATTCCTTCTCATGACTGAATAAGATCCTACTGCCTAGGTAGACCACATGGAGCAGGGTGAATAAAAGGGGGAACTCTACTGGCAAGAATGGGTGTGGGGAGTTGATTTGGGCAGGCAATCCAAAGTGCCTGTTGCGGTCCCTGCTTCCTGAGTTTATGACATATTTCCCTGACTTATGACATATGTGCAGCATGTTTAGTAAAGCTTGTGGTTTAAAACTGACATTTGATAAATGTTTCAGTATGATAGGTATCATTTACCAAACAGCCCATGAGGCCAGACGGAATTTATAAAGGCAGTCTTTTAAAAACATGTTTTTAAGGATGCACCAGGGAATCTGAAGGGGAAAAAGAGGTGTGCGAAGGGATTTAAGTGAGAACTGCTGCATTTTGTATCTTTCACCTTCATCCCACCTGCCCTTCCTTGTCCCTTAAGTGTGTATGTGTGTGTGTGGAGGGGCAGTTCACCCCTAGTGATGGGAGTGCCCATGAGACCATTTGATGGCCTGCAGTGGGTTCTCTGCAGTCGGGAGAACCAGATGCTTGGGCTTTGGGGCCTGGCAAAGTCCAGGGAGCCTACAGCCACCATCAGTAAGGAGGCCAGGCTGGAACTGACCAACACAGACTTTTCCTGATGACTTAGCATTGGCCGCCCAGAAGAGGGACTCGGGTGAGTTGTGTTGGTCTTGTCCAAGAAGCCACCCAGAGGGGCCCTGGCAGCAAAGAGAATGCCTCATCCCTGGAGCTGAAGGCAGAATGAACACCGAGGATTGTCCACACCAGATGCATCTAGCCATGAAGGGGAGGAGTCCAGGGAGGGTCACATGGGTGTTGATGGACCAGCAGAGGCAGAGCCAACTCCCTGTTGCTAATCCGGGGGAAGAGCTTTTCAAGGGGGAATTTCAGGGGTGTATCGGTGGAGGGAGGGAGGGAGCCTATATGCTGAGCAGGACAGTCAGCTCTGACAGTCATCTTGAAATTGGTCATGCCGGGGTCTGGTCAGTGCCCTCTTGATGGTTTCAAGTGCAGTTAGTCTTCAGTTACAGGGTTGGGTTGTTTCCATTTCCTTAAAGCCAGTTCTCAGAATTACGGCGTCTTATGTCATGGCATCTGGCCCCATCACTTCATGGCAAATAGATGGGGAAACAGTGGAAACAGTGTCAGACTTTTTTTTTTTTTTGGCTCCAAAATCACTGCAGATGGTGACTACAGCCATGGAATTAAAAGACTCTTACTCCTTGGAAGAAAAGTTATGACCAACCTAGATAGCATATTCAAAAGCAGAGACATTACCTTGCCGACTAAGGTCCGTCTCGTCAAGGCTATGGTTTTCCAGTGGTCATGTATGGATGTGAGAGTTGGACTGTGAAGAAGGCTGAGTGCCGGATAATTGATGCTTTTGAACTGTGGTGTTGGAGAAGACTCTTGAGAGTCCCTTGGACTGCAAGGAGATCCAACCAGTCCATCCTAAAGGAGATCAGTCCTGGGTGTTCATTGGAAGGGATGATGCTAAAGCTGAAACTCCAGTAGTTTGGCCACCTCATGCAAAGAGTTGACTCATTGGAAAAGACTCTGATGCTGGGAGGGATTGGGGGCAGGAGGAGAGGGGGACGACAGAGGATGAGATGGCTGGATGGCATCACGGACTTGATGGCCATGACTCTGAGTGAACTCCAGGAGATGGTGATGGACAGGGAGGCCTAGTGTGCTGCGATTCATGGAGTCGCAAAGAGTTGGACATGACTGAGCAACTGAACTGAACTGAACTGATGTCATGGCTACAGTCTGATCATCATGTAGTTAACTTGCTCTCTATGGTGGGGGGTTTCAGTGTCTGAAAAACAGCTGAAAGAATATAACTCAGAATATTATCTGCAGACCTTGAGGAGGAAATAAAAATCTTTACTGTTTAATGGCTAAACAATTATTATTTTATCTTGTTTGACCATTTGTTTCTACATTTTTCTATGTTTCTGATTAAATCTATTATTTGGCTAAAAGTCTTCTTAGACAACAGAGAGATGGAGGATATGGTGGGTTGGGGGTAGGGGTCTCTCTTGGTCCTGCTTTGTTACCTGAGTACTTGGCACAAAGTTATAAGAAGGAGGGTAAGCACTAGCTGGGGCGTGGTAGGCAAGTGAGCCAGACGATAGGCAAGTAAGCCAGACGATGGGCAAGTGAGCCAGCTACCCACCTTGTCTTGGAATTTCAGTTCAGTTCAGTCGCTTGGTCATGTCCGACTCTTTGTGACCCCATGAATCGCAGCATGCCAGGCCTCCTTATTCATCACCATCTCCTGGAGTTCACGCAGACTCACGTCCATCCAGTCAGTGATGCCATCCAGCCATCTCATCCTCTGTCGTCCCCTTCTCCTCCTGCCCCCAATCCCTCCCAGCATCAGAGTCTTTTCCAATGAGTCAACTCTTTGCATGAGGTGGCCAAACTACTGGAGTTTCAGCTTTAGCATCATTCCTTCCAAAGAAATCCCAGGGCTGATCTCCTTCAGAATGGACTGGTTGGATCTCCTTGCAGTCAAAGGGACTCTCAAGAGTCTTCTTCAACATCACAGTTCAAAAGCATCAATTATCCGGCACTCAGCCTTCTTCACAGTCCAACTCTCACATCCATACATGACCACAGGAAAAACCATAGCCTTGACTAGACGGACCTTAGTTGGCAAAGTAATGTCTCTGCTTTTGAATATACTATCTAGGTTGGTCATAACTTTCCTTCTTGGAATTTAGGCCTGAAATATTGCTAGGGTGTGTGCAGGGTGTATATGTGTGTAAATGTCCTCTGAATATGGGGTACCTTAATGATTTATTTGGTTAATGTAGAAGGGAGAACTGTTCTCGGAGGCACAGTAGTCTTAAATCAAGATCTTATTTCCCTGTCCAGGAATAGAACCTAACTGCCAGCCCACCAGAGGCTGGAGGCTAGAAGCAAAGTTTCCTGATTATAACCCTCCTCTAGAACTAAGAATGTTTCAAGGAGGAAAAACTGCTAAGCAGGCACAAAGTTTATTATTAGAGGTGCAGCAGCATACATGGGCAAGCACCCAGGGAAACAGTTAATTTACTTCAGAGGCAAGGCAGAGATACACAGCCGGAAAGGAGTGTGGGCATCCTAGGTAAGGACCGTAGTAAAGAGGTGACTTACATCACTTTTTAGAGCATGGTCCTTCCGGGTCTTTGTTTACACATGACCAATTAGCTTGCTTCTTTCTCCACAGCTGACCAGTCTTAGGCCCCTCCTCCAAGATGCATGTGCAACTGTTTCCTAAGATGGATCCCACCGTAGGGGCCCATGGGAGCCTGTCCAGACTCATTACAGGCTGGAGCGCCCTCCCCTTTCCACCCTTCAAAAGCCTTCCTGCATGTGCAGACAGGAAAGTCTTCCTTGACCTCAGGAGTGGGTGCTTTATCTCTTTAGCAGAGCTCAGCTTTTGCCACTAGCTTTGTCCTTGGACTGTCTGGGTGAGAACAAAGCTTGAATTTTATTTCACTTTACAAGCACCAGGTGTCCAGCCTAGGGGCCCTTGCATCTCCTACCTCAGAACGATAACCCCCAAAGATGTCCGTGCCCTAATGCCTGAACTGTGAACAGGTACATTACATGGTGAAGGTGAATGGAGGCTGCAGGTGGGACTAAGGTTGCTAAACAGCTGCCCTTATAATAGGGAGATTTCTTGAATTATCTTGATGGGCTACATACAATGTAGACACAAGGTTCTTTAAAAGTGGGGGAGTCAGAGAAGATGTGACCTTGGCAGCAGGTGAGAGGACTCAGCCCATTGCTGGCTGACTCTGAAGATGAAGGAGCCGTGGACCAGAGAGCACCAGGGCTCCCTAGAAGCCGCAAAGGCAGAGGAATGGATAATAGTGTCTCCCAGAGCCTCTAGAGAGGCGCTCAGCCCTGCGGACACCTTCATTTGAGCCCACAGAGGCCGCCGAGGGGACTCCTAACCTGAACAGCTGTAAGATAATGAACACATTTGTGTCGTCTTAAGCCACCACATTGTTGGCAATTTGTTGCAACTGCCACAGAAAATGCACAAAGTCAAGTTGGAATGAGACTGAAACCTGCATTTCAAGTTCAGAAACATCAATGCTTGATTTGTTGAAGCTGAAAAGTTTGAGTCTACTGCATGCATTGAGGAAAATCCTGCACATCCAGAAGCTGGGGTGGAGGTACTGATGCTCTAGAGTGAGAGCCACAGAGAAAGGGCCAACACCCTGAGCCCATCTGAGAGTGTCTGCTCTGCCTGAGGCCACGCCAGGTCCCATCTCCATGGACTCCACCCCCAAGAAGACCAGGAACAGGTGATGTCTTAACCATGTCCCCAACACTTCATCTGTGTTCTTTCTACTCATTGCTAACTTCAGACCCTGAGTCCAAAAGGCAGGGGAGGCCCTGCCCAAACACCCCCTCCAGTGGCCTTGCTTTCTGGTGTGCTGATCACAGACTGTATTTCACACATGCTCATTGCTCGTTACCCTTGTCTTGCTCTAGAAATGATGCACCAGCCAGCATCCTCTTATTAGACTAGTCAGATCTTTTTGTTGTTGTTATTTGGTCATTAAGTTGTGTTTGACTCTTTTCGACCTCATGGGCTATAGCCCACCAGGCTACCCTGCCCATGGGATTTTCCAGGCAAGAATACTGGAGTGGGTTCCTATTGCCTCCTCCAGAGGATCTTCCTGACCCAGGGATCAAACCCGCAACTCCTGCTTGGCAGATCTTTACCATGGAGTAAAGCTGGGAATCTGAGACCGGTATCAATCATTTGTGTAAGTGGCTATTTCACTGCTTTGAACATTTCTAAGATATCAAGCTGCAAGAGTGTAAATTATGTTTTTTTCAGGCGTTAAGAAAAGCTTTGTGGTGCAGAGGTGGTTTCCTAATTTCATTCCCCATTGCCCACAGTCGACATGAATGGAGAGAAAAAATTCAGCACCAATACATGGGATTTCCTCAAGCTGGGGTTGCAAACCTTTAAATGCTTATTTCTTCCTAAGTCTGACAGGTCTTGTTTGGAGGCTGACATTTGTACAATATGGATCACACATCAGAAATGACATGATAGAGCTACCATATGATGCAGCAATCCCACTCCTGGGCACATATATGGACAAATCTGTAATTCAAAACGATGCATGCACCTCCATCTTCATAGCAGCACTGCTCACAACTGACAAGACAGGGAACCCACCTAAGGGTCCATCAAAGACGACGGGATAAAGAAGATGTGGTACAAACAGATAATGAACTACTGCTCAGCCATGAAAAGAATGAAACAGTGCGATTTGCAGCAACCTGGATGCAGCTAGAGATGACCACACTGAGTGAAGTCAGAGAGACACAAACACCGTAGGATGTCACTTATCTGTGGAATCTAACATGTGACACAAAGGAGCCTGTCTGGAACACAGAGAGTCTCACACACAGAGGACACACTTGTGGCTGCCCAGGGCCAGGGAGCTGGGAGACAGACAGAGTGGGGAGTCGGGGTTAGCAGGTGTAAGCAGTTATGTGCAGGAGAGAGAAACAGCCAAGTCCTATGTATAGCACTGAGAACTATATCCAGTATCCTGTGATAAACCATAATGGAAAAGGACACAAAACAGAATGTATCTATCTATCTATAAACTGAATGTATAAAAAAGAATGTATATATATGTAAACTGAATCAATTTGCTGCACACCTGAAATAAACACATTATAAATCAAATATATTTCAACAAAAAATTTAAAAGAATGAAAAAAGATCTATTAATAATTCAAGTTTTGAAAACTTCAATGCTTATCTCTTGTAGCTAAACATTTTTTCAACATCTAATGTGCTTGATCTTCCTTTTTAATTCAATGATGGGTTCTAAACAAGCTTAGTCAGCTTTGAAGCTTTGAGTGGAGCTTGTCCTATGGATGTTGGGCCATTTTCTGACCCTGAGCTTTATTAATAAGGAAGGTGAGATACCTTTCTGCTAAAGGTTTTGCCCGTGACAGATGGGGGAGTGCTTTATCAGCCTTTCCTCCCTGTTGCCTGGGAATGGACAGCATTTAGTCAAGTAAACAGCAGCTTCTCTCCTGACCTTCCGTTCATCATTCCTGACCCCAGGACCTGGGTGAGGAGGGAGAGTCAGGATTGCCTCTGAGTCTCAAAACTGTCCAAATGGGACTTCTCTGAAGTCATGACAGGTGGAGAGAAATGCAAATAAATTGTGCAATGAGATGTAGATTTCCCCCCTTAACACAAACCGTAGTCATGAAATATGACTCTCCCCTAGGCTGTACCTGATTGATGAAGCCTCCCTTCTGGATCCTGGGAAGTGGTACCCACTCCCTATACCACCAAGCTTCAGACAGACCAGGTGGCGCTCCTGCCCTCAGGCCAGGTGAACAGTCCTGTTGTTGTGGCTGACTAGGGGCTTCTCTTTTCTTTTCATCAGAAAAGACCCTGATGCTGGGAAAGATTGAGGGCATGAGGAGAAGGGGATGACAGAGGACGAGACGGTTGGATGGCATCACCGACTCAATGGACATGAGTTTGAGCAAGCTCTGGGAGATGGTGAAGGACAGGGAGGCCTGGCATGCTACAGTCCATTGGGTCGCAAGGAGTCAGACACGACTGAGCGACTGAACAGCAACAACCTAGAGGAAACAGTGAAGAAAACCGGGGTCACTTGGGCAGGAGATGGTGGGACCTCGACTGAGGCTGAGGATGGAGGAGGAGTCAGACATAGAAGAGTCACATGATGCTGTAAATGTTGAGCCAATAGGATTTGCTGAAGGGTCGGATGGGAGCAGAGAGACAGAGACAAGGAGGTGGAAGGAGAAGGAGGAGGGAGGGAGGGGAGTGGGGGAGGAGGAGGAGGAAGAGGAGGGGAGAGGAGAAGCATTCGGCCTGGAGGCTTGTGCTACCTTGCTGTCCACTTCCTGAGCTGGAGAGACTGGCCACAGGGAGTGGCCATCACTCATCAGGGTGGGCACAGAGGCCACCCAACGCCTTTCCACCGCCCACCTTTCTCCACTACCTTCCCCTCTACTCTGCTGCCCAAATGATCTTTCTTTCTTTCTTTAAAAACTACCCCCCCAAATACATCTCACCCTCTCCTCCCCTCTCCTCATGTCCATAAATCTATTCTCTATGTTTCCTCATTGCGGCCCAGTAAATACATTCTTCAGGAACATTTTTCTAGGTTCCGAATATATGTGTGTTAGAATACAGTATTTCTCTTTCTCTTTCTGACTCACTTCACTCTGCATAATAGGTTCTATTATATAGCTTCATTCTCCGCATTAGAACTGACTCAAATGCATTCCTTTTTATGACTGAGTGATATGCCACTGTGTATATGTACTACAACCTCTTTATCCATTCATCTGTGGATAGACATCTAGGTTGCTTCCACGTTCTAGCTATTGTAAATAGTGCTGCAATGAACAATGAGATACATGTGTCTCTTTCAATTTTGATTTCCTCAGTGTATATGCCTAGGAGTGGGATTGCTGGATCATATGGTGGTTTTATTCCTAGTTTTTAAAGGAATCTCCATACCATCTTCCATAGTGGCTGTATCAATTTACATTCCCATCAACAGTGCAAGAGAGTTCCCTTTTCTCCACACCTTCTCCAGCATTTATTGTTTGTAAATTTTTTTATGATGGGCATTCTGACTGGTGTGAGGTGATATTTCATAGTAGTTTTGATTTGCATTTCTCTAATAATGAGCAATGTTGAGCATCTTTTCCTGTGTTTGTTAGCCATTTGTATGTCTTCTTTGGAGAAATGTCTGTTTAGGTCTTTTCCCCACTTTTTGATTGGGTTGTTTGTTTTTCTGGTATTGAGCTGTATGAGCTACTTGTATATTTTGGAAATTAATCCTTTGTCAGTTGTTTCGTTTGCTATTATTTTCTCCCATTCTGAGGACTGTCTTTTCACCTTGCTTATAGTTTCCTTTGTTGTGCAGAATCTTTTAAGTTTAATCAGGTCCCACTTGCTTTAAAAACTTGCTTCCATATCATCATAGAGCTGATTAACAATGTTGTGATAGTTTCAGGTGGTGCCTCAGATAGTAAGGAATCTGCCTGCAATGCAGGAGACCTGGGTTCGATCCCTGGGTTGGGAAAATCCCCTGGAGAAAGAAATGGCAACCCACTCCACTGTTCTTGCCCAGAGAATCCCATGGCCAGAGGAACCTGGCAGGCTCCATGGGGTCTCAAAGAATCAGACGCGACTGACCGACTAACACTTTCACTTTTTGGGTGGTCGCCCATAAGTGCTGGAGAGGCTGTGGAGGGAGGGGCCCTCCTACAGCGTCGGTGGGAATGTAAGTTGGTGCAGCCACTGCAGAGAACAGAACAGAGGTGCCTTAAAAACTCAAGCTGGAGCCACCGCACAACTGCAATCCCAGCCGAGCAGACACCCAGAGAGAACCACGGTCTGAGAGGATGCACACACCCCAGTGTTCACTGCAGCAACCAAATTAGGTTTCTGAAACATGGATCTGATTGTGTTACGCCTCCCACACACCCTCTATGCCTCCCTGTAGCCTAGGGAACAAAATTCAAGCCCAGGCCCCTCTGGCCATCCAGTCGCCCCTCCCCGCCTGGAGGGTCATTCCTCTGAGCCCCGGCAGTGCTCGGGAACCGCGGCAATAACCACTCGCTTAATACGCACAACAGCAGTCAGGCTTCCTGACTGCTCCTGGCTACTCAGCTCTGCGCCGAGTGCTTTCAAAGCATTAACTCACGCAGTGTTCACATCCATTCTCTACAGTGATCAGCGTCAAGATGCTTGCTTTTCTGGGGGAGGACATTGAGACAGAGAAATTGAGTCACTTTCTCAACGTCTCACAGTCTGCAAGAGATGACAGAACTGGAGTTCGGGTTCATCTGGTGAAGTCTGGACTCTCATCCCTCAGTCACTACACCCCGTGGCTCTCAGCCCAGCAGCACCAGCGCCACCAGACACTGATTAGAAAAGCAGATTCCTGGGCTCCGGCCCAGCTTCCTGAATCAGAGACTCTGGGGCGGAGCTCAGAGACCTGAGATTTTTCAGGGCCTCCAGGAGGCTGCAAGTGAGACCTGTCTCCACTCTGATCTAGACCACAGTTCCACCAAAACCCTGCCCTGTTTGTGCCTGTCGAGCCCGGGAGTGTTGCACGTGCAAAGTCAAAGACCTGCCCTCAAGACTCATCTCCCCGCCCTGGGAAGTCTTCTCGGATCCCCTGACCCCTGAGGGTGTCCCCTTTCTGTGCCAGCAGAGGACACGCTCATAGCCTCACAGCGTCAAAGCTGGCATAGAGGCCACGAGGCACACACACTGTATCCTGGGTGCTGCCTTGCAAGTCTGTGCTCTCCACTACACTGAACCTTTCTGGATGGCACGGGTTATTTGCATTTTTCATTCTTGACTGTACACCACTGATACACATTTTGGAACAATTAATATCAACTATGAATATTAATTATATATTGATACAATGATGCGAGGTAATAAACAACCAGAAAACCTCAGTGGCAACAACCAACTTTAATTTTTGCCCAAGTCTACAGGCTCAGATGGTAAAGCTTCTGCCCGCAAAACGGGAGACCCAGATTTGATCCCTGGGTTGGGAAGATCCCCTGGAGAAGGAAATGTCAACCCACCCCAGTACTCTTGCCTGGAAAATTCCATGGACAGAGGAGCCTGGTAGGCTACAGTCCACGGGGTTGCCAAGAGTTGGACATAACTGAGTGACTTCACTTTCACTTTCATAGGTGAATTGGGCTTCCCTTATAGCTCAGTTCGTAAATCATCTGCCTGCAATGCAGGAGACCTGGGTTTGATCCCTGGGTCGGGAAGATCCACTGGAGAAGGGAATGCCTACCTATTCCAGTACTCTTGCCTGGACAATCCCATGGTCAGAGGAGTCTGGTGGGCTACAGTCCCTGGGGTCGAAAGAGTCAGACACGGGTTAGCAACTAAACCACCACAGGTGAAATGGGGCACTCAGAGCTCCGCTGAGCTAAGCTAAGCTCAGCGGTTGTACTGAACTCTGCTGGGGCCTCTGCAGGGACCCCTGGGACAATCGGCTTTGCTGCATGAGGCCACTCACATCCCTCTGGCAGACAAACTTGGACTTGTTAGCATCTCGCCGTGGTAGGGCTGCAAAGGGAGAGAAGAAGCAAGAGGGAATCCCACAGGCTCCTGTGAATGGTGTTAGCTCTGACTCACTCGGCTGAGCAAAGCTCGTCACCAGGCCAGCCCAGGTTCAAGAACAGGGGAATAGACACTGTGTCTTGACGGCACAGCCTGCTAAACCATATTGCAAAGGACGTGGATCCAGGCGCCGAGGGCGCAATAAGCTGACCATGGTTTGTGATACAGGGTCTGTGTTCAAAATAGATAGGTTTGGGTTTGTCTTTGAATGGATGGATACATTTTCTCAGTGAGCCATGGAGAGAATTATTAAGGGTTTGGCAGATGCTTAAGAAAGTTCACTGTAGTTCAGAGTCCGTTAAATTGAAAATCTTTGCTTCCCAAGATGTTTTATCAATCTCTCTTATTCGAGCAATGTTTGGTAAAATAGAATTCCAGGAAACAACACTGAAATGGTTAGAAAAGTCATTTGGAGTTTGCTGTATTGGAACCTCCGCTATTTACAAATGTCAAAACAATTTCAGAACTGGCTTGTCTTGGCACCGGAGCTTGAGGAATGGCACTGAGTGTATCCAAGAGAGGAGGCCAGTGGCTGAAGAGGGCCGTGTTCTAAACTCCTCTTGCTGTCCCTAGACTTGGACTTGCCCCAGAAACTTAATCACCCCATTCTCCACTAGAAGGCCACCATGACCTTCCCTCACATGAAGTCTGAGCCTCCTAACAACAGATTTGTCCGAGTTTGTTTCTTGCTCTGAGAGCAATGAGTCAGGCTTCTGAATGAACAAGTAATGAACAACCAACAGCCTCCTCCTCCCCAACAGAAACAAACAAATAAAATAGCCTCTTACCCTGGAAGGAGGCAAAACAAAGCCTCTTTATATTTCTGGGTTGAGAAGAACCATTCTTAGCACATGAACAAGGCTAAAATGATTGATGCAAGACAGGGTAAAACTTAAAAACCAAAATGAATCAAAATAAAACCATAATATCCCCAAACTTCTGAAAGGTAAAAGATGCCAACATTTTATCAGATCCATTAAAACTGGAGAAAATATTTTAATCATTTCTGACAGACAAGTCAATAAGAAAAATAATCCAAAGAAAAATTGGTGATATCTGGAAGGAGGGAATTCACAAAAGAAGAAATCTTTATAGAAACTACACATATGAAAAAATGTTCAATGTTACTGATGAGAAAATGGAACGTTATTTTTAAAAGGAGACTTTTCACTTATATTGGAGAGAGAAATTGATTAGGATCTCTCAGGGATGTGGGGTAATGATGTAAAGACAGAAAAATTATTTGTTGTTGTTCAGGTGTTAAGTCATGTCTGACTCTTTGTGACCCCATGGACTGCAGCACGCCAGGCTTCCCTGTCCTTCACTGTCTTCTGAAGCTTGCTCAAACTCATGTTCATTGAGTTGGTGATGCCATCCAACCATCTCATCCTCTGTCATCCCCCCTTCTCCTCCTGTTCTCAATCTTTCCCAGCATCAGGGTCTTTTCCAGTGAGTCAGCTCTTCACATCAGGTGGCCAGAGTATTGGAGCTTCAGCTTCAGCATCAGTCCTTCCAATGAATATTCAGGGATGATTTCCTTTGGGATTCACTGGTTTGATCTCCTTGCTGTCCAAGGGATTCTCAAGAGTCTTCTCCAGCACTATAGTTTGAAAGCAAAGAACGAATTCTGCAACTTGAAAAGTGTTTGTTTTTACCAACTTTATTGCATTTATATTTCTGGTCTTTTGGATGCTTTGATTCTGTGCCACTTGCCATGAAGGGGTCAGTTTATAATGAATGACCTCTCCATTGTGATGTCTTGCGAAAACAGGATTCCTAAAGGGAGTTTGTTGGATTCTGAGTACCCGAGTCTTGAAGATCTTCCATAACTGATGGAGTGTGTGTCATGCTTGGTGACATTGTTGTTTAGTCGGTAAATCACATCTGACTCTTTGAGACCCCATGGACTCCAGCCCACCAGGCTCCTCGGTCCATGGGATTTTCCAGGCAAGAATATTGGAGTGGGTTGCCATTTCCTCCTCCAGGGGAATCTTCCTGACCGAGGGATTGAACCCATGTCTCTTATGTCTCCTGCACTGGCAGGCAGGGTCTTTACCACGGAGCTACCAGGGAAGACCTGGCATGCCTGGGAGGTGTCTTTAACAGAGGCTAACATGAAATGACAAGAGATCCTGTTGATTCTGTGCTGAGAACCTCACACTGGTGATGGTGCCAGCACTAGGCCTCACCACGTCCAGCAGCCAAGAGGACTGCTCTCTCTGCCCACCTCCTCCTCACAGAGCCGCGAGAGCCCTCGTCTCGCGTGTCAGAGGGATTATCTCACTGCTGAGCCATCTCATTTTCTCCCAATTTCTGCTGATTTTCTCTGTTTCCCATTGTTCTTATTCTACAGAGATTGTGCTAAAAATATAGCCCTTTTAAGAAGCCTCCTTATAGCTACTAGGGAATAATTCTTAGCCCTGGCTCTAACGCAATACTCACTTGAAGCAGAAATCGATAGAGTGCCGTGCAGGCTCCTTCCAGTCTGCTCTGCAGAAGCACTGGCTGGCTGCCTGCTTGACTTGTTTTCACCAAAGTAACGTCTCCTTTTCACTTAGTGATCTCTGTTCATGAGTCTGTGTTACCTGCCACAGTCAACGCCTGCTCCTGGATTGTGCTGATGGAAGGCTTTGTTCAATCTGTTCCATCCTTTTGGGAAGACGGGAGTGTTTTGCAGTCCCAATTGAAAATGGACCCGTCATCCAGGTGGACCATGGAGCATCCCATGTAATCCCAGCAGGCGCAGCCCCTGGAGCTGTGCTTGGGACCAGTTAGGTGCCCTTGCACCAAGCAGGGTACTGGTATACGGAAGAGGCCCAATAGATGTTGGCTGAATGAATAGTTCCTGTTCAAGCATTTCATGTTCAGGTGTAGGTTGCCTATTTTCTTACCTCAAGATCTGTCTTCAACGCAACAAAGTAAGAACATCTTAAGACAATATTCAGTGAAGATTTAATGAACCTCCGATGTGTTCAAGACACTCTTCCGTGGTGAGAGTCCCTCCCTGCTCTCAAGTCTCTCCATCCACCAAACTGAACTATCAACCTTCCAAGGGTGTTGAGAAGATTAGAGGGTGTGTCCATTGTGGTGCCTGGCTCCTACTGTGGGCGGTCTAAATACCGGTCGTCTTATCTCTCTGAATTGGATGAACTGTTTGGTTTTCAGGCCACACAGGTCTCCTGTCCCTGGGCACTTGAACAGGGGGCACTTTTGTATCTCCACTGACTAAAAGTGGCAAAATCAGTGAACCAGCCTCATATGTACCACCTATGAGGAAATATTTCATAAATCCTGGGAGAACCGGTACACGTTTGTGGAACTGGTTAGTGAAATTTATATGTCCCAGTGCAGAATGAAAATACAGGATCTAGGCTCAGAAATTTCTGAGAATTTCACGATGGCCCCCAGGGAGCATCCCCTCCAGCATGGCCCTCCCTAGGGGTCCACCATCCTATGGTGCTTGGGGCTCTTGGGCCTGTCCTCTGTCCCATTGCTAGTCCCCATGTAGACAGTCCTTGCTTTCTGGGGGGTGGGGGTGGGGTGGGTCCTGCAAGGAGACTTTCCATTTCTGGGGCACAGATAGGGCCTTTGTAATTGAAGCTCCAGGGAAGACTGAAGCAGACATGGAAAGTCCAAATATTTTCAAAGATGAAGCTTCAGGGATGGACAGCCTTGTATATCAAGAAGGGGGAAGAATGAAAGGCATCTTCCATTCCCCATCTGACCCACTTTGCAACCAGATGTTGCCCTGTGTTGGTATGGATAAACTGGCTTATTATTTTCTTTAAGGACTCAGGGATGTAAAGGCAAAATAGCAATTCTGATTGGGGTAGAAGGAGTTGGGGGAGCATTCAGATAAAGGAAGAAGAGCTCTTTGAGATAAATTTTATATTGCTTCCCATTTTTCTTCTCTGGCCCTCTGCCAGTCACTCTTTGTTTATTAAAAGTAGGCTCCACAGACATTTGTGCAATGGTGGCAAGATGTAGAAAGACTTCTCTGAGCTTGAGAATAGAGATAGGATTTATAGCAGGGCTGGAAATTGCGGCATACAAACCAGCGCAGTAAATTACAGCCAGGGCTGTTAATAGGAAGATTCTGGCTGCCCAGGATCACCTTGGAGACTAATGGAGGCTGCAGCCTGGAGATTGGATGCCAAACTCCAAGAGCTGGAGGCACCGTTGGAACAGTGGCTGCTCAGTCAAGTGTCAACTGAGACCCAGGGCGGCCAGCATTCTGATTGTGGAGACACATTCAAAAACTCTACCTGGCTTTTGCTTCGAGCTGACCAGCTGGGTCTCTTCCATGGGAGATGACTCTTGAAATCATCACTGAAATTGCCTCTTAAAAACACAAGCTTTCTGCATAGGTTACTATCGCTCTTTGGTCTGAGAGAGAACAGTTATGACCTGAGGTTACACTGGGTACGCTTCGTATTGATGCCAGGAAAATGAACCTGTGTCTGTGGAAATAGGTACTGCTCCCTAACAGTGACTGTGTCCAGAGCTTAGTTTCACGTTTGAAAAGCGGGAGAGCTTTGGAAAACACAGCGGGGCACAGAAATCCATGTCTTAGAAACACACTTGTGGGGACATAGATTGAACTCTACAACCACATAACCTGAAACTGTACAAATAGTAAGCTCGTGTGTGTGTGTGTGTGTGTGTGTGTGTGTGTGTGTGTGTGTGTGGATACAGTGTTCAAGTATGGACTTTGGGATCTATCCATCAATATTTGTGATTTGGTGTTTTCTGTTTATATATTGGCTTACTATTTGCACACACACATATACACACACATACACATTGACTTATATATATATATATAGGGGCTGCCCTTGTGGCTCAGAAGTTAAAGCGTCTGCCTTCAATGTGGGACATGTGGGTTCGATCCCAGGGTTGGGAAGATCCCCTGGAGAAGGAAATGGCAACCCACTCCAGTATTCTTGCCTGGAGAATCCCATGGACAGTGGAGCCGGATGGGATATAGTCCATGGGGTCGCAAAGAGTTGGACACGACTAAGCTACTTCACTTTCACTTTCACTTTCATATATATATATATATAATATATGCATGATTGTCAGCAGCATAAGAAAAACTCTTAAATAAATTATAGATCTGTTCTTTGATGCAAAACCTCAGGCTGCTATTGCCAGGTGAGGAGCTCTTGGTGAAGACAGGACTGCAGCAACCACCTAATCTGGAAATTCTCTTCCCAGTTAAACAAACAAAAGCACAAAGACACAAACACGCAACGAGTGGTCTATCAGATTACTTCTGCCCCCACTCTCCAACACGGGATTCTGGAAGGGGAGGGAGAGCAGAGACAGCTGGTCTTCCTCTGAGCGCTCACGGGACAGGAGTGAACCTCCCATGTGTGAGTCTGTGCAGCAGCCTTCAGGGGCTCAGGAAAGCTCTAGAAAGGCCTGTGGCGAAGACCTGGAGGCTGTTCTTAAACTGTGAATGAGAGAGAGAGAGAGAGAGAGAGAGAGAGAGGCAACAAGAGCAGAAAGGAAAGACCCTGCGATTTGTATTACATTCTGCATGCAAGGGTACACAGAAGGTCGGCATGATTTAAAAGTGGAGCTTGGAAGAGAGTTTGCTTGACAAGAGCTGGGCAAGGGGATTTCCTTAGTTAAGAATTTGTCATCTGTTTTGGCCATTATCCTAGTTAGATGAGATGTTTAATGTAAATCTTTCTTGCCATACTAATCCTTCCTGCAATCTTGGAAACGCTTTGTGTGAAGGGGACTCCTTCAGGGAACATGAATTAATAATAATATCTATCTCATAATAATATTTATCTTTTACTGAGCACTTTGGAAATGCCTCCGGGCTAAGCACACAGCGTCAGGATGAATTCCCAGTGCAACCCTGAGACCAGGCAACATTACCTCCAGTTTAGTTGAGAAAATAGAAGTTTGGAGAAATCAGAATTAGGTCACAAGGGTGAGGAGTAACTGAGCTGGGATTTGAACCCAAGTTTTAGATAAAGGTTCCTCAATGGACATGAGTTTGAGGAAACTCTGGGAGACAGTGAAGGATAGGGAAGCCTAGCAGCCCATGGGGTCGCAGAAGCAGACCTGACTTTGCGGCTAAACAACTTGGGATAAGGAGGGTCCTAACTAGGTTGCCCTCAGTGACAAGTAGGGCCTAGATTCAAGTCCCCAGAGAGGGCAGAGCAGGGCGGAATGTCCTGCGAGGGTGAAACCTACCTGAGTCTTTCCTTGGTTGGGCTTTATACGTGTTGCTCTAGGATGGCCTCTCATTTACTTTTCATAACAGTTGGGTGGGCATGCTTTAGAACTGAGTCGCTTCCAAAACCTTTAAGCAGTGAAGTTGACACTGACGATCCAGTCTATTTGTTATAAGGACCTATTGTTCTGTGATGATGTGTTCTTTGCAAAATAACTTCACATCAAATGCAATGCCTGACTTTTAAAAGTTGTTGCAAGTGATCTAACTCACAGCTGAGTTACAAAGCTCTTTTAATTCCACAAAATGAAAATTTGGGTGTGTTAAGTCCTCACGGAGGACCTTGGTCTCAGCTGTGAGATCATTGCTGACCGCCTTTTGAAGTCTAGTTGACTCGTGCTGTCTGCCTTTGCTTTCACTCAGAACTCATGGCTTTATATGCGTATGTGTTCAACTGCTCAGTCGTGTCTTCTCTTTTTGACCCATGGACTGTAGCCTGCCGGGCTCCTCCGTCCATGAGATTTTCCCAGCAGGAATACTGGAGTGGGTTGCCCTGCCCTCCTCCAGGGGGTCTTCCCTACCTAGGCACTGATCTCTCATCTCCTGCACTGACAGGTAGATTCTTTACCAACTGAGCCCCTGGGGAAACCCCTCATGCCTTATATTCCCCTCTAAAGTGTCCTTGGATCACCTGTGATTTAATTATACATTAGACCTGGGATAAGTTTTTTTCTTGTAAGTGATTGTTTTCAAATGTCTCTGCTTTCTAACCCATTTTCAACAAACTCATCTGGATTTGGTCACCTCAAAGATCTGTGCAAATTTGTAGGTGGCAGGAAAGATAAGTAAGAAAATACTCATGAAACGGGCCTGCTCCCACTCACAGCCTGCTTGGTGTTCCCAGACCTCGGGGTGCCTGGCCCCATTGCAGAAGAAGCTTCAGTGCTTTGCAACCAGTGTCTGCCTGGATGTTTCCCCTACACATCTCAGGTCTAGCTCAGAGGCTGCTAGAAAGTCTGTGCAACTTGCTGAACTGAGCGATGAATCTAGCAGTCTGAATTATGAAGAGCAAAGATACGAGCAGGGTGATTGTCAACATGGCCAAACCAGAGGGCTTGAAAGATGAAGAAGACAAATGGGTACATGTGTAGAAATCAAGGAATATCAGACCAGACACAGCCTTGATAGCAGACTCCTGATCTCCTTAGAGAGAATTTATCTAGAAAACTTGCTCCCGGCTCCAGTATAATTTTGGGTTATGTTACTACCAAAATCTGCACATCAAAACACAAAACTGTGAAGGATAAAGTCTTCATGTTTGGATAGCACTCGGGTTTTCCCAGCTCTCTCAGAAGCATGACTGCTTTTGAGCTTCTTAAAAAAAATACCACGATTCCTTTTAAGGATGGGGAAACTGAGACGGGAGGGGTTGAGTGAGAAGCCCAGAGTCATTTGTTTAGTTAGTCAGGGTGCAGCTGGGGCTAGAACAGTCTGATGATTGTTTTCACTGCCTGAGGAAGCTGGGCATCCAGGGGTCTGCCTCCACACCCGTACCACCCCCCACCCCGACTTGCATGAGAATTACAAGACAGCATTTTTATGGGAAAGTGTCACCGCTCTTTTTTTTGAGAAAACCACTTTTGAAGGGCTTCATGAAAGGAAAATTTAGCAGGGGCAATTGTATTCCCTTCAATGGCCCCAGACATCTGCAGGGCTGGCGGGTCTGGGATCCCGGTCGGCGAGGAGCGGCAAGGTCTGTGAGCAGCTCTCGGCCCCAGGAAGGTTTGTGAATCTTTTTGCAGGTGGCCTGAGCACAATTTAGGGACTTCCCAGGTGGCTCAGTGGTAAAGAATCCACCTGCCAAACAGGAAATGCAGGTTCAATCCTTGGGTCAGGAAGGTCCCCTGGAGAAAGAAATGGCAATCCGCTCCAGGGTTCTTGCCTGGAAAAATCCCAAGAACCAAGGAGGCTGGCGGGCTGCAGTCCATGGGGTTGCAAGAGTTGCACACAAAGAGTGAGCTCACACACGGCCCGAGCACAACTTGCCATCTCGGCAGTTCTGCGTTTTTCCCAGTTCAGCATTCTGTTGTTCTCTATCTTCGGGCAGAAGTTCCCCTTGGGGTGTGAAAGGAGGTCAGCAAAGATGCTCTGAGCGTGGGTTTCCTGGCCGCTCTCACGTAACCTTACATGCTGTCATCCGTGTTCTTCTTCTGGCAGACATACCACTCCCAGGGATTTCTAGGGGTCCTTTTGTTTCAGTTTTTGTTTTGTGAAAGCTCCCTTCTCAGTCTCCGGTAGATCTCCTCTTGTCTCCCTCCAGCCCTGCTCTTTCACTAGCAGCTGAACCGTGTGTTAATTTCCCTCCCTTTCACCATCCTTCCCTGTTCATTCTGGGTTTGTAACATAGCAACTGAAACACAGTTCAGCTGTCAGAGTGCCCCTGGTAACATTTTAACATCTCCAGAAGGGTATTTGTGAAAAGCAAGGGCGGATCTAAGTTTCTTGAGGCCTGCAGTTTGTACAATTTCAGGGCCTCTCTTTAAGAAAAAAACACAGCTGTGGTTGGACTTCAGCAGAAGTCTCAAAAGCACAGATTCTCAGGAGCACAATGGGACTTGCATCTCCGATCCCTGGGTCTTGGAAGGACGCTGTGCTGAGGAGCCCTAAGCTTGAGACTTCACAGTGAGTCCAGGCCTGAGGAATACAAGCTTCCCTCCACCTACCCGCTGCATCCCTGGGGTCTCCCGCCCCAGTTTCCGTGACCATTTCTGATGAACCACTCCAGAAAGCGTCTGTGCAAACCCAGAGCAGATGAGGGTATCAATTGTCACCAATTTCCGGGATTACTTTTTTAAAATGGAGATTTAGTAGTTTTAAAAAATTTTATTTATTTTGACTCTGCAGGATCTCCGTTGCTGCCTGCGCTTTTCCCTAGTTGTGATGAGCAGGGGTGGCACGTGGGCTTCTCATTGTGGTACCTTCTCTTGTTGCAAAGCTTGGGCTCTGGGGTGCACAGGCTTCGGTAGTTGGGGCACACGGGCCTGGCTGCTCCATGACATGTGGGATCTTAGTTCCTGTACCAGGAACTGAACCCCTGTCTCCCACGTTGGCAGGCAGATCCTTTACCACTGAGGCAGCAGGGAAGCCTCTCCAGTATTTTTAAGGGGTGTAGGAGATGGCTGTCGCTCCGCTCCCCCAGCAGCCCGCGCTGCTAAGGATGAGTGAGCACAAACAGGCGGCTGTTCTGGACAGCGTGTCTTCCTGCGATCGGGCGGTCACACAGCCCCCGGCTCTGTTCCCCTCTGTGGGGGCCGAGGCAGAGCGAGGAGCGCAAGCGGTAACTGAGGATGAACAGCAGTGAAGACGTCGGGGTGCAGGGCAAGGGAGTGCTCCGTCCACGGACCGACCGTGCAGACCTTGTGAAGTCCCCGCCCAGCCACGGAGGCCTGGAGCAGACCCGCCCCTTAGGGGAGGCCCTCGTTGGTGGGAAGGGCCATCCCCCAAGTCACTGGCTGGACCACCCTGGGAGACTTTGACCTTGGCTGAGCTGCAGTGTCTATTGACCACATCCCCCAGAGGGCAGCAAGTCCTAAAGCGCCAGGCAGTCACGGGATGTTTTTCACTCCGTTTCTTTATTTTTGGAGAAGGCAGTGGCACCCCACTCCACCATTCTTGCCTGGAAAATCCCATGGATGGAGGAACTTGGTAGGCTACAGTCCACGGGGTCACAAAGAGTCGGACACGACTGAACAACTTCACTTTCTTTCTTTCACTTCTTTCTCTTTAACTACCTTTTGATTGGGTTGTGGAAAGATCAAATAATAATGATTGTTATGAGGTGTCCTGCTTCAGATTCATAGATTGAAGTCCTAACCCCCAGGACCTCAGAATGTAACTGGATTTAGAGATGAGGGTCTTTAAAGAAGTAATTAAGGTTAAATGAGGTTGTGTGGGAGAGCCCTAACCCAGGGTCAACTACAAACTGGCACTTGCCAACAGCATTTTCCAGCGACTGAGCAACAACAGCAGCAAGGGCGCTTGCCATCTGCCTCTGCAGGGGCTGAACCCTGCGCTGCCGCAGCTGTTGACCTTCAGCACCCCCGGAGGGAGTTGGGGGTGGAGAGTGAGGCACTCTGTGCACCAGGGAAGTGCACAGAGTGCACCAACCAGTGGAAGGGTCTTTAGATATTTAGATATTTTTCAGGAACTGAGTTCATGATCCCCATCTTTGTATCTCCTCCTATCTAAAAAGCACTAAACCCCTTCGTGATGACATCAGCTCCTCCTGACTAGCAGAAAGCCTTTTATAAAATAAGGGCCTAATTGCATCAAACTCCCCCTTCACCAGAATCTTATGTATTGACCTTGCCCCACTGCCTCTTTGGAGCAGGCGCTCAGAGCTATCTGAGGGACTGTCTCCCAGGCTGCAGTCCTCGTTTTGCCCCAAATAAAACAACTCGCAACTCTCATGCTGTGCATCTTTTAGTAGACATCTGTGTGACTGGTGTCCTTGTAAGAAGAGATCAGAACACAGACACACAAAGAAGGCGGGCCATCCGAGGACACAGCAAGAAGACAGCCGTCTGCCAGCGAAAGACAGGGACCTCAGAAAGAGGCAGCCCTGCGGACCCCTTTATCTTGGACTGCAAGCCTCCAGAACTGCAAGAGACACAGCTCTGCTGTCTCAGCGCTACCGCAGGGCATTTTCCTTTCTGCGTGCTCAGTCTCGTCTTGTTCGAGTAGCCCTGGCAAACTCACACCGTGATGGATTCTGCTAACTTGTCCCCTCCCCTGACAATTTAAGCACCACCCAGCTATACCAGCATCTCAGAGGGGACTCGCCAACCTCCACACCCCCCCAGCCATCCCCACTGTAGTTCCTGTTCTGGGGAGAGGGGAGGGGAAGTTTGTCCCCTTCCGATGCCTGGAGGTGTCTTTAGAACTCACTTGTCTTCTTGATATACCATAGAGGAAGTAAATTCTGCTAATGAGATTTTTCCCCAGAGAATTCTGATCTGTTGCTATTAATATGATTATCAGTGTTATTATTAATCAAGGCAATAGCTGGCCAGTGTAGAGCACATTAGAGTTTCTGCAGAGTTTGCCCAAGTATTACCTGCCCCAGTACAGGGCAGTGCTGACAAGCAACATTTGGCCCACCTCTCTGAGTCCAAGGTCACAGGGCTGCCCGGAGGTTAATGTTCAGGGAGACGGGCAGGGGTCCCTGACTTGGTCCTCCCTGCCCCCACACACCTACCAATGGCTCCTTTTGCTTCCTGGACAGGGCAAGTGGACACAGCTTAACCAGGGTCCAGCCAAGGGGCATCAGAGACCCTGATGTGGCCAAAACTGCAGGTTGCTGTTTTTTCTGGGTTGCTCTCTATGGGGAAAGGAAAGGGGAGGGGCTCAGGGAAGGGCAGGAGGGGAAGGTAGGATCTGGTCTCATCTCCAGCTCAGCCCCATGGGCCACATTTGAACCCTAAGGGATGATGCTGAAGGCAATGCTCCCCTAGCTGCCTGAGCTGTTGGGGCAGAGTAGTGCTTTGGGGGGCCCCAAGGACCCCCTCCCACTCTTTGAAGTACCATGATGCCCATCAGAATGAATTCTTGGGCGGCCTCGGTTCCCTGGGGTGGAGTACTGGCTGGGATGGGTGTTCTCATGCAGTATCTCAGAGGCACAGGGTCTGCAGAGGACCCCTGGGATGGCGAGCAGCATCAGAGCACAGAGAGACCCTTGGGGGCTCCCAGAAGTGGGGAGGGGGAGGTTTGGAGGAGGGACTGGGGCCTGGGGCTCTCAGGGGAAGCCAGAGGCCTCTGGGAGCATCGCTTTGCTGTCAGTCTGGTTGAATTCTGCCGTCCGGCAGGTGAGGCCCTGGAGTTCAGGTGATGTTGTCAACTGGATGGCTCCAGCAGGCAAATCAGACAATCAGAAGAGGGGCACTTCTTGCTCCTACTAAGCAAGAGCATCTGAAAGTCATGAACAAACTGTCTTCTCAGGGCTGCCCTGGGAAAGAGGGTGAGCCCTCGGCAGGAAGGAGCGATGTGGCCAGGCACCTCCTGAGTGAGTCCCTGCCCCAAGCGGGGCCCAGCCTCCCGGCCACAGAGGGAAAAAGAAACTCTCCCAGGATGGTCTGACCTTGTTGGGTGGAGGATCCTCTGTGCCCCAACTCCTGTGGGATTCCGGCATCCCTGATGACCTTTTCTAGAGTTTACGCTCGGCTTTGTTACTGGCCATCACATGGATAAACAGGATCTGGAGGCGAGCGTCTTCAAGGAAACGAATGGGGTTCCTCCCTCTGCAGTCGCTTGCATGTGTAATTAACACTTTTGGTTGCTGGTGGGTCGCTCCTCCTTACGCGAGTCCAACTTTATGTCCTGGCTCTTAATCTTCTTCACCCTTCGATAAGCCTGTTCTTGGTCACCTGAAATCCGGCACTGCAGGTCAGTTGTACCTGGAGTCAACTGAGACCCAGATCTGGTCAGATATGGGGAATAATGCGGCAGGTCTGGGAACCTGGAGGCACAGTGAGCCATGCATCTGGCCACACCGATACGGCCTAAGGATTGCTGGTTTTGTGAAACATGCAAGAGGATGCTCTGTCAACGTTTGTAAAATGAGCTGGCTTTCCTTCTTTCCTTCCTCCCGCTTTCTCCTTCTTGTCTCCCTGATCCACCTCCACATCTGTGCACACCCTCACACCTGCACACACATCCAACACCTCCACACATGTACACACACGTGCACACCCCACACCTGCACACATACCCTCAGCCTCACACACACCTGCACACACTTTCACATCTGCACATACCCTCACACCTGCAACACATATCCAACACCTCCACACTCCTCCACACATGTACACACATGTGCACACCCCACACCTGCACATACCCTCACACCTGCACACACATCCAATACCTCCACACATGTACACACATGTGCACAACCCCACAATGGAACACATAGCCTCACACACACCTGCACACATCCTCACACCTGCACACACCCTCACACCTGCACACACATCCAACACCTCCACACATATACACACACGTGCACACCCCCACACCTGCACACATACCCTCAGCCTCACACATACCTGCACACACTCTCACACCTGCATACACCACCACACCTGCACACACACCCTCAACCTCACACACCCCTGCACACCTCCACACCTGCAGACACTCTCACACCTGCACATATCCCCACATCTGCACACATACTAGACACCTACACACTCCCCCACAGATGTACCCACACGTGCACACCCCACACCTACACATACACCCTCAGCCTCACACACATCTGCACACACTCTCACACCTGCATACACCACCACACCTGCACACACACCCTCAACCTCACACACCCCTGCACACCCCCACACCTGCAGACACTCTCATATCTGCATATATCCCCACATCTGCACACACATCTGACACCTACACACTCCCCCACAGATGTACACACACGTGCACACCCCACACCTACACACACACCCTGAGCCTCACACACATCTACACACACTCTCACACCTGCACATACCCTCACACCTGCACACACACACACTCAACCTCACACACATCTGCACACCTCCACACCTGCACACACACCCTCAACCTTACACACACTTGCACATCCCCACACCTGCACACACACCCTCAACCTTACACACACTTGCACATCCCCACACCTGCACACACCCGCACACACCCTCATACCTGCACACACATCCGACACCTCCACACTCCTCCACACATGTACACACACGTGCACACCCCCACACCTGCACACATACCCTTAGCCTCACACACACCTGCATACCTCCACACTTGCACACACTCTCACACCTGCACATGTCCCCACACCTGCACACACACCTAACACCTACATACTCCCCCATAGATGTACACACAAGTGCACACCCCACAGCTGCACGCATACCCTCACACCTGTAGGTCTGTTCATCACTGGGCCTGGGGCTCCCGGTGGGGAAGACAAAGAGGATTCCAGGCTCTCACCATCCTGTGGGGCAGAGGGGCCTCCCAGGACCTCCCTGGGCTGTGTGGTGGCTACATCCTCTTGCAGCTCAGCTCCCCCACCCCAGGATCACAGTTTTAAACACAGGATCTACCTCTCTTCACTTTGAGGTTGGTGCTACATTTTGGAGTATTTCGCCCAAAGAATCCAGCAGCTGGCCATTGCTGGGGCTTCGCTGAAACAGTAACCTCTGTGAACGGGCAGACTATCAAGGACAGGGCTGCCATTTCCCCCGCCATGCCCAGGAACTGCCCTGTCTCCCTGGGAAATCCCCTGGGGCAAGGCCCCCAGAGCAGGGGTGGCCCCGCTGAGCCCTGCAGCCCTGCGTGTGTCACTCACACCCCGAGCAACAGTGGGACCCCCACAACTGAGCTGTGGCAGCTAATGAGGCACTTTATAAGCCACAGGATTGATTGGAAAGCTGATTTGCCCGTGGAAGAGAGATATAACGAAATAATTAGGTCTGACAAAAATGCCCATGAGCGGGAGAGAATGTGACAGGGCTGACAGCTTCAATCAGTGGCTTAAAAATGCAGAAGCTGGGATTTGGGAACTGCGGGCCTCTCCCTGGCCTGGCTCTGCTGGCTCTGAGAACAGGGAACAGAACCTTAGGAACAGGACACGTATTACAAGATTTAAAATGCTTCTAAGATGTGAGCCTGAGAACCAGTCAAGGCATCTGGGTCATCTCTGCTGCAAGAGTCCCGGGATGAACTGACCACTTGCCTGCAACTGGTCCTGGGCTGGGGCACAGGCCCTGCTTGAGGAGGGGTCTAACATGCAGACCCCAAAGCAGCTGGGGACAGTGTGATCCAGGGTGTGGATGCAGCCTGAAGGGGGAGTCCATCAGACCTTGGGCATAGCACCAAAGTAGGGGTTCAGGGTAAGTTAGAGCCTGGTTAGGAGATGACACAAAAGGAAGAGTGGGGTAGGTGAGAACGGCAGTGTCAATAGGGGGCTAAGACAAAGTGGCCCAGGGAGTCAGCGGTGAACAAAGAGTCAGCTGAAAAGAAGGTGCAATGTGAGAGCTGAGAGTGAAGTTTTCTTTGGGCCAAACTGAGGACTGTAGCCGGGGAGATAGCATCTCAGTTAGTCTTGAGAACCTTCTCTGAAGCGGCAGGGGGAAAGGCCAGTATAGACATGATTTTAGTGAAGGGGGAATACATGCAATCAGACACATATTTTTGCAGAAGTCACAAGGAGCAGATGTCACCATGGGAGACTTCAGTGCTTGTCTACATACAAGGAAATGCAAGAATTGGGCTCATAAAATCTTCTCCTGGAGATACTGATCTGAAGACCTGTTCTGTCTCATTCCCGGTCTCTACCCCGAATTCCTGTCAGTGCGTGTTGAAGGTCAGCAGTCCCAACAGCTTGTAAATTAATCCTCATAGAGGCAGATGGCAAGTGCCAGTTTGTAGTTGGCACAAGGGGGCACTTGTGGGAACTTTCTCCTGTTGAGTGCTGACTGTGGCCTGACTGGAGCCGGCAAACTGATCAGAAATCACTGGGTTGCAGCTTTAATGGAGTTGCAAATCAAATCGTGCAGAGAAAACCAACAAGAGAGTTGAGAACAGATGTTAGTGTCAGAACAGCAGTAGAGATGGGAGGTGAGTGGTGTGCGGACGAAAGTCCAGGTGCGCAGAGCTGGTGAGATTCAGACCCAGATCCCGGTTCTGAGCCATTTTATCATGAATGGGGTGGTTCAGGCTCCGAGAGGGAGGTGAGCCTGCGGGGGGCCCAGCACTGTCCTCCCGCTTGATGGATGCTTGGTTGGATTATCAGAGAAGAGTGGGACCTCGGGGAATTTGCCAGGACTCCCATGGGTGGCACATCACAGCATCTGCAAGCATCATGAAAGGCTCCCCTGGGCTTGTGCACGGAGCTGAGCGTGGGGAAGAGCCATCTGATGACTGGCCCAGAGCCTGCTTGGTTCGGAAGCACCCTAGCTCGGTTCTACCTCTGAGTGGTCTCCACAGCCCCCAGAACAAGAATTGGGCTAAAAATCCCACCAAGGATGCAGCCTCCTAGTCACAGACCCCCTCAGACATCTTTGCCTGGCCACCGCATGTCTCAGTTTGCCTGTTACAGAGGTGGCTTATAGCCTATGATTCTGGCTTAATTAATTGAGACTCCTTTTACTTTCAAAACAGTTTATATGATGAATTATGTGGCTGTTCCATTGCAGACCTCCACACTGCCAAACCTAATGGTCATTTCGAGCCTTCGCTTTACGTGACCTCTCAAAAGAACATGCCCCAGTTCATTAGCTCCTCCTCCTTGAAATGCTCTCCTCCCTTGGCTCTGCGCACTGTACCTCTATACCTGCTTCTATATAGCACAAGGTGTGGTTGCCATAGTGATGAGATGCTGAAACCAGGCGAGAATTTTTGACACACTGTGGCTAAGATACATTTCTGGTACTTTTGGTTGATCCTTGTCAGGATTATTGGTTAGAAGCAAATGAAATGAGCTCTGAATAGTTTAAACAAAAAGAATGATTCTTAGAAGGTTAGAGAAACTTATGGGACCTGTCAGAGTTTACAGGCCCAGGCTCAGGAAAGCAGGAAGAAACCAGACACCACTATATGCTTCAGAAGGGAACTGAAGGGAAGTCAGGGAGACAGCGAATATGAAAGGGAGTCAGAGAATAATAGGCATGGCAAAACAGGATCAAAGGATGGGTAGGGCATGAACACATTTATTGACAGAGAAAAATATGCATGAAAATGAAGGGTTTTTGGAGCATAATGGAATTAAACTAGAAAGTAATAACAAAGTTTCTGGGAAAATCTCAAATAGTTTCACATTAAACCAGAAGCATGTAAGCAACCATGAGTCAAAAAAGGAAGTCATAAGGGATATTAGAAAATATGTTGAACTTACTGGGAATGAAAACAGCATATCAAGTTTTGTGGGATGCGGCTGAAGCAGTGCTTAGGGGGACATGAATAACACTAAGTGCTTATATCAGACAAGAAGAGAGAGCTCCAACTAATAATCTACTTTTCCACTTGAAGAAATGTAAGAAATTAGAAAAAAAAAAAGTGAATTAATCCCAAAGCAAGCCAAAGGAAAGCACTAGTAAAGATAAGAGCAGAACTGATAAAGTTGAAAATCAAAAAACTAGAGAAAGATCAAGGGAACCAATTCATGGTTCTTTACCAGAGACAGGGTAAAGGAAGAGTGTGTTTGTGTGTCTGTGTGGAGCTGAGGGTGGGGGATGAAGAGATATCTGACTCACTATTTTTCCTTATAAAATAGTAGGTGTAGTGGTCTGCTGAGAAGTGAGGATCTGGAACTGGTAGAGAGGTGATGTTTTGGTGTATTTTCTGGACAAATAGGAACTATAATTGTGCTATTTCCTGTTGCTGCTCTAACAAATTATAGTAAAATTAGTGGCTTTCACACACACACACAAATTAATTTTTTTTAATGGTCTGAGAGATGAGAAGTCCAAATGGGCCGTACTGGGCTAAAATCAAGGTGTCAGCAAGGCTGTGTTTCTTCTGGAGGCTCTAGGGAAGAATTTTTCTAGACTTTTCCACAACATGGAAGTGACCCACATTACCTGGGTCAGTGCCCCATTCTCCAGTTTCAAAACCAGCAGTATCAGCTTCTAATCTCTCTCTGTATCTGACTTGTCCTCACCATCATTTTTCCAGCTCTGACTCTGACAGTCCTGTCTTCCTTTTATTAAGATAAGGACCCCTGCAAATACACTGGCTCACAGGATGGGTGCTGTTGTTCAGTTGTTCAGTCACGTCTGACTCTTTGTGACCCCCTGGATTTCAGCACATCAGGCTTTCCTGTCCTTCACCATCTTCTGGAGCTTGCTCAAACTCATGTCCATTAGGTTGGTGATGCCATCCAACCATCTCATCCTCTGTCACCCCCCCCTCCTCCTGCCCTCAATCTTTCCAAGCATTAGGGTCTTTTCCAGTGAGTTAGCTCTTTGCATCAGGTGGCCGAAGCATTGAAGATTCAGCCTCAACATCAGCCCTTGCACTGAAGATTCTGGGCTGATTTCCTTGAAGGCTCACAGAATAACACAGCATAATCTCCCCCCATCTCTAGGCCCTTAACTTAATCACATCTGGAAAGTTTATTTTGCCATCCAAGGTAGCATATTACAGGTTTGGGGAATTAAGACAGGGACATCTTTGTGGGCATTATTCTGCCCACACAGTCGACAATCAAGAACAAGTGAAAGAATTGGGAAGAACACTCAAGTCCATGGGGCCTGGAGACTGTGAACAGGTTGTGTCCTGAATCTGCAGTTTAGGACATTTAGGAATTGAGAGAAAAGAACTAAGTTGTCACAGCTAGGACAGAGTAAGACATTTGCTGGGAGTATAGCAGAGGACTGGGATATAGACACGAGGAGTTTTAATAAAATGGTGCCTTTGGGATCCAAGCTAGGTAGGGAGGGAGGGAGAATGCTCACAGATATAGAGGAAATAAACATAGCCAATGCGGATAAAGTGCATACTCCAAGGCTTTAGATATGAAAGTTCAGTTCAGTTCAGTCACTTAGTTGTGTCCGACTCTGTGACCCCATGAACCTCAGAATGCCAGGCCTCCTTGTCCATCACCAACTCCCGGAGTCCACCTAAACCCATGTCCATGGAGTCGGTGATGCCATCCAACCATCTCACCCTCTGTCCTCCTCTTCTCCTCCTGCCATCAATCCCTCCCAGCAACAGGGTCTTTTCATGAGTCCGCTCTTTGCATCAGGTGGCCAAAGTATTGGAGCTTCAGCTTCAACATCAGTCCTTCAATGAACACCTAGGATCAGTCTCCTTCAGGATGGACTGGTTGGATCTCCTTGCAGTCCAAGGGACTCTCAAGAGTCTTCTCCTAACACCACAGTTCAAAAGTATCAATTCTTCGGAGCTCAGCTTTCTTCATATCCATACACGACCACTGGAAAAACCATAGCTCTACTCTGTCCTAGCTGTGACAACTTAGTTCTTAGATATGAAAGGTGGTATGATAAATGGATACTAATAAAAAGAAACACTCTTAACATAAAGGATCTTCTCCACTGTCATTCTAATAAAGATCAGTTCATCAGGGTCAACAATAGAATTTTTGCTATCATATCTTTTCCTTAAAGGAATGCATTTAATCTACTCTTGATACTGGTCAAAGGTCTTAGAATAAGTAAGGAGTCTGCTTTCTTTTGCAGTAATGTATCACAGTCCACCCTTACATCTGTCAGAGATAATCTTGTCCCTCCAACATCTTAACAGATACTGTTCATCAAAGACTCAACAGGGCCATTTTGATTTATGTTCCGTGAGTGACACTTGAATCTAAAAAGGAGACAGGCTTATTAATATGGTACAGAATATTTTTTTTCCCAACCAGAAAGGAGGACTTGGTGATTCTTAGTCTTGAGGGAAGGGTTATATGTGTAAGGAATGTTGGAGTAGTGTTGGGGAAAGTTGTTGTGAATGCTGGATAATGGTTCTCTACAGTTTGTATAAGAAACAGGGAATTGGGGGTCTGTTTTTCCCTTTCTTTTCATTTCAGACATAGCAGATTGGCATCTGAGTTTGGATGCTGGGAACACCACCTACCTGCTAGTGAACTTGGATATCTTTGCCTGTATTTCCTATAAAGTGGGGAAAGCAGAAGTATACCTTTTAGTCTTATGGGGACTTGAGTTAATATTTTTGAATGACTTAAAATAGTACCTGGCACAGATGTGCTTCTTAAATAAAATTTAAAATGTATCTAAGAATGAGATTCACTGAGAAGACCTTGTATGTGCATCAGAGAAAACCACACTGGTTCAGAGTCGAGAGTGACTTACGTGCTTTTTGACTCAACCTGGGTGAGTATTCATCCATGGGTGTTCATTTGAGTCAAATGTTCTTGACAATTTTCTCTACCACGTCAGGGATAGTGTTTTCCCTTCATTTGCTTTGAATTGCAGAAAGTTGGCATTTCACACAGTCTGTGTTGTTGATCACCTTGTACTTGGCTGAAAACGGAACCTCGCCAACCCCAAGGCAAACAGACAGCTAATTAGGAGATCAGCCCTGGGATTTCTTTGGAAGGAATGATGCTAAAGCTAAAACTCCAGTACTTTGGCCACCTCATGCGAAGAGTTGACTCATTGGGAAAGACCCTGATGCTGAGAGGGATTGGGGGCAGGAGGAGAAGGGGACGGCAGAGGATGAGATGGCTGGATGGCATCACTGACTCGATGGACGTGAGTCTGAGTGAACTCCGAGAGATGGTGATTGACAGGGAGGCCTGGCGTGCTGCAATTCATGGGGTTGCAAAGAGTTGGACACGACTGAGCAACTGAACTGAATGGAACTGAACTGAACTGAAGCCTTTTTATGTGCTGCAGTCTAGATATTACTCATCAAGTCAAGATGAGGGATGTAGCGGGGGTCTGAGCAGAGTTAAAGATTAACGTGACGCAGTAAGAACACGGTGGCCCCAACATGCACTGTCCCACCACTGTCACTCCAGCTGAGAGATGGCAGCCACTGGGCTGAGAGTTCGAGATTGTCTAGCAACTACCGCGTTGTGCCGAACGGTGACTGAGACTGGCGATCAGAAATTTTCCTGCGGACAAGTAGTTCTTCAGTCCCAGCTCTCAAAACAGAACCTTGGCCCGCGGCTAATGTGACAGCTTCCCGGGCCCATCAGGGCAGCAGCAGGGTGACCCCAAGCATCTTCAGAAGTCCCAGAGCTGAGAGGCTTTTCTTCCCTATTATTTTACGTTACTTGAGTAAGCTACTCAATTTCTCTGCATCTGTATTCCCACCAACCCAATCACACCCACCTGAAAGGGTTATGTTGCGACTTCGGTGAAGGAATGCATCTTCACCGAGCACAGTGCCTGGTGTGCAGTGAGCAACCAGGAGATGTTCAGTCTCTTTCTTCCCCCATTTCCACTTCTGCCCCTTGGTTGCTTGCCTTTGAAGCAGGAAGACCTACCCAATTCTCTGAAGCCTTCAGGAGCTCTTGTGTTAGAGTGACAAGGCAGAACTGTATCTTTTTAGAAGGTCATTAACTCTAAGATGTAAGTCCCTGGTGGCAAGAGAGTACCCCCACCTTGCCTTTCTTGTCCAGGAAGCTGCATGTGAGAGGCCAGCAGAGCTAGAGAGGAGGGAGAATACCCGGGACCATCAAAGGGGCAGAGGCCATGGGGATCCAGGCACCATCATTGTCCGACATTATGACAAATAAGGTCAAGACAGGCCAGGCACCTTTCAGTAATTCCCAGCACGTTTGTAAGTTTCCAGGAAGTGCAAGTCACTGGGCTCCCTGTCCAGTCAAAGGTCCTGGAGGACTGTCCATCTCCTCTGGGGAGAAGTCCCTGTAGGCTTCAGTGAGTGTGCAGAGGTCCCAGCATTGGATGACAGCTGCTCGTGTCCTTCCTCCCCAGGACTCTGCCTCCTGTCCCTCCTTAATACCCCTGCTCTCCTGTTCATTCCGGGACATCAGAGCCAAGCGCTGGGCTCCTCCAGAGGGCATTTTGCACAAAAGGAGGGAAGGAAAAGAAGTCATCTGCTGCGTTTAGACAGATCGCGGTGGCAAGCATGGCGTTCTGGGAGCTGACATCATCTGCTCATAGCAGAGTCTCATCCCAGCAGTACCCCATTTAGTCGCAAGAACTGAAGCGAGGGACTAGGGGAGGATCCACTTCAGTAACTCGTGAGAAGCTCCTAAGGCTGTCCGTCTCTCCAGCTCCATCGTCTGAGAACTCCAGTCCACTGATGAGACCCAGCTGCCTGCTGACAGCTCCTTGAGGGAGTCACGTGTACCTCTGAAGCTGAATTGGCCAAAAACATCTGCCCAGTTTTAGCTCCCCCTGCCCCCCCCACCCCGCCCCAACTGGCTTCTCACACAGGTCTCCGTTGCCCAAGCCACATACAGGACTTATCCAGTCCTGCCTTCATCCCCTTCAGAAGAAATGGTGAGTTCTGAAACCTGCTTCCCCCATCTCTGGACTTCCCTTTACCCCACTCTCATCACTGCACCCCCATCATTCCCCCAGGATCACCCAGTGACCATCTAAATGGAAGCCTCTGCTCCCTTCTAGCCCATCCGTAATCAGTGGACCATCTTTGGAAAGAGAGCAGAGCCATCCATATCCTATCAGGCCCTCCAGTACGTCCTCTCGCCCCAGGTGGCATTCTAAGCCCCTGTCCCTGGAAAGCTATAGCAGCCCCCCGAGTCTCGTCCCCCTCTTCCCCATTTCCCTTTCCTGCTCGGCTGCTGTCGGTTTCTCATATACGTGAAGCTGCCCCCTGCCTTGACTCTCTGCCGTCACTTTCCTCGCCTAGAAACTCTCTTCCTGAGATATGCCAGTGGTTGACACCTGGTGGTTCAGGCCTCAGTTTACATGCCACTCCTGCAGGAGGCCACTTTGACTACCAGGTCAAAACCAGCCGCTCATTTCTTCTTAATACCACCTTGTTCAGTCAGTCAGTTCAGTCGCTCAGTCACATCTAACTCAGTCACGTCTAACTCTTTGCAACCTCATGGACTGCAGCAAACCAGGCTTCCCCGTCCATCACCAACTCTAGCAGCTCACTCAAACACATGTCCATGGAGTTGGTGATGCCATCCAACCATCTCATCCTCTGTTGTCCCCTTCTCCTCCTGCCCTCAATTTTTCCCAGCTTCAGGGTCAGTGAGTCAGTTCTTTGCATCAGGTGACAAAATTATTGGAGCTTCAGCTTCAGTATCTGCCCTTCCAATGAATATTCAGGACTGATTTCCTTTAGGATGGACTTGTTGGATCACCTTTCAGTCCAAGAAATCAAGAGTCTTCTCCAACACCGCAGTTCAAAAACATCAATTCTTTGGTGCTCAGCTTTCTTTATAGTCCAGTTCTCACAACCATACATGACCACTGGAAAAACCATAGCCTTGACTAGACGGACCTTTGTCGGCAAAGTAACGTCTGCTTTTAGTATGCTTTCTAGGTTGTCATAGCTTTCCTTCCAAGGAGCAAGCGTCTTTTAATTTCATGGCCGCACTCACCAGCAGTTCTCCAAATAGTCCTTATCACTGTCCGGCGTTTTTCTGTTGTTGGTTCGTCGGTTTCTGTATCTCACCTCATCCCCCTCTAGAGCATCAGCTCCGGGTGAGCACATCTCTGGCTCGCTGGTTGGTCTCCTGCAGTCAGAGGAGTGCTTGGCCCACAGCTTCTGTTGTTGCTGTTCAGTTGCTAGGTCACTCTTTGCCACCCCGTGGACTGGAGCCCCCAGGCTCCTCTGTCCATGGGATTCTCCAGGCAAGAATACTGGGGTGGGTTGCCATTTTCTCCTCCAGGGGATCTTCCTGGCCCATAGCTGGCACTCAGTAAATACTGGTCATATACATGAATAATTAGAGAGAACAGCCTTTACTCTCCCTTAACCATGGTTTTGGCTAATTTGGGAAACCAGTAGGGGCTTAGTTCTGTCTGGATCTTGGAGGGTGGTTTTCTCAGCCTTGCATGGTAGCCATTTGGGGCTGAATAAGTCTTACCTTAGGGGCCGTTTTGTGCACAGTAGGGTGCTTACCAGCGCCCCTGCCTGTACCCGCTAGGAGCCAGTATCAAAGTCCTTCGCCACTCCCAGATTGTGACAACCCAGAATGTCTCCAGACATTGCCAGATATCCCGTGGGGAACAAAGTACCACCTCCCTCCCCCCTGCCATGAGAACCATCCCCACTGGAGGGCCATCTACAACCCACAGGAATCATGACACCCATCTCAGAGTGGACTCCCCAGACCAAAGGATGACACCCAGCAGGGGACCTATTTGCAAAGTTGGAGTATCAGGATGGGTAGAGTGCAGGGATAGGCAGGTCTCATCTTGATCCCAGCTCCATCACGCACCAGCTGGGTGAACTGGCTTAGCTTTTCCTTATTTCAGAATGGGGCATGTGCCCATAGGGTGGGTAGTAGAACTGTCACGGGTTTGACTGGAGACGAGTGGGTGCAGACTTGGGGTGGGGCATGATGGTACCATGGGGGCTGGATGACAGCAGGGATCTCCGAGCTGATGCCATTTTGTCATCCCCCTCTGGCCAGGGTGTCTCCGGGATTGCAGACACGCATGACGGGGTGGAGACCGAAGACTTGGCAGTCCTCCACTGGGGCCCACAGGCACATCCAGCTGACACACTGGCTCTAATCCCTGCTCTTTGATTCACTTGTGTGTGAAATCTCACAAAGACCAACTGTGCTCCCAGCAGCTGCAGCTGGTCGGGGCCTTGGGGAGGCTGTGGGAAGGGGTCATGGGTACCACTTACAGTGGCAGGAAGAGCATCCCAGTGCCTGTCTCTCTCCCCCGGAGCTCAGCCGGTACCTGGGCAAGGAGGTGCCTTTTCCTGCCAAGGTGCAGAGGTCAGTGGGGGGAAGGAGGAGGAAAAGCAAGATGTAAGAAAGAGCATCTGCTTCCAAACAGTTACACCGACAGCCCCCTGTGAGCCCCCAAATCCTTATAGCAGCAAAGGTCTTGGGGAAATGCCTGCCCTGATGCAGGACAGCTATAAGCACGGGAGTCCTGGGAGACTCTCAAGTGGGAGAAAGAGAGGACCTTGTTCCGACTTCTCCAGGCTGGAAAAACATAAAAGGCACAGCCACTTGATTGATTGGGTGCATCCTACGAGAGATGAGCATCATTATTTTTAATTAATGTCAAATTATGGCAAATGTATTTGTCTAAAGCGTGCGTGCCATGGGGCAGGTGATGGAGCAGGTGGAGAGTGGCTGGAGTGGGGACCATCCTGGGCAGATGTCCCCTAGCAGGGCCGGTTCTGCCGGGCAAGTCTCCTCGATGGGAGTGAAGGTCTAGGAGGTGAGTCAGGGGTTCTCTTCGATCTGAGGTAGCAGGTTTAGGGTCACAGGGATAGTAGTGGGGCCCTGTGAGAGCTGCCAGGGCTGCTCACAGGCTCTGATTTATGTAACCTTGGTTTGTCCTTGCCTGGCTTCCTCAGCTTCTGATCAGAAGCAACTTATCCTTGGGGAGGACCGTGGTCCACGGGGAGACCCCCCTTCCCAGCCTTCCAGCCTCGCAACCCCAGGAGACAGTAATCACTGCTCCAGGCATCCATACATCACCCCTGGGAAACAGACTCTGCTGGGGTTGAGGGCTTTTTTTTTCCTTGACCATTAAAATAATTGAAGTATAGCTAATGTACAGTGTTGTGCTAGCTTCTGGTACACAGCAAAGTGATTCAGCTACATATCTATTCTTTTTCAGATTCTTTTCATTATAGGCTATTACGAGACACTGATACAGTTCCTTGTGCTACACAGTAGGCCCTTGTGGTTTGTCTGTTTTATCTGTAGTGAAAATGTGAAAGTGTTAGTTGCTTTTTATCTGTAGTGAAAATGTGAAAGTGTTAGTTGCTTAGTCATGTCGGACTCTTCGAGACCCCGCGGACTGAAGCCTGCCAGGCTCCTCAGTCCATGAGGGTTCTCCAGGCAAGAAAACTACTCTGAATAGCTATTTCCTTCTCCAGGGGATCGTCTCTACCCAGGGACTGAACCTGGGTCTCCTGCACTGCAGGCAGATTCTTTACTGTCTGAGCCTCCAGGGAAGCAGTGTGCATATATTAACCCCATATGCCTCCCCTCAGCCCTATAACCCCTCTGGGAACCATGCATTTGTCTTCTATGTCGGTGAGGTTATCTGTTTTGTAAATAATTTCTTGTCTATAATTTTTTAGATTCCACTTATAAGTGACAAGACGTGATATTTGTCCTTTTCTGTCTGACTCACTGTACTTAGTGTGCTAATCTCTAGATTGTCACGGTTAACCATGGTTAACCATCCATGTTGCTGCACATGGCACTATATGTCTTTCTTTTTTATGACTGAGTAATATTCCACCATATATTTTATGTATAAACATCCCTAACAGAAGCAGAAGATATTAAGAAAAGGTGTCAAGAATACATGGAAGAACTATAGAAAAAAGATCTTCATGACCCAGATAACCACAATGGTGTGATCGCTCACCTAGAACCAGACATCCTGGAATGCAAAGTCAAGTGGGCCTTAGAAAGCATCTCTACGAACAAAGCTAGTGGAGGTGATGGATTTCCAGTTGAGCCATTTCAAATCCTGAAAGATGATGCTGTGAAACTGCTGCACCCAATATGCCAGCAAATTTGGAAAACAGCAGTGGCCACAGGACTGGAAAAGGTCAGTTTTCATTCCAATCCCAAAGAAAGGCAAGTCCAAAGAATGCTCAAACTACCACACAATTGCACTCATCTCACATGCTAGTAAAGTAATGCTCAAAATTCTCCAAGCCAGGCTTCAACAAAACGTGAACTGAGAACTGCCAAGTGTTCAAGCTGGATTTAGAAAAGGCAGAGGAACCAGAGATCCAATTGCCAACATCTGCTGGATCATCGAAAAAGCAAGAGAGTTCCAGAAAAACATCTATTTCTGCTTTATTGACTATGCCAAAGCCTTTGACTGTGTGGGTCACAACAAACTGGAAAATTCTCAAAGAAATGGGAACACCAGACCACCTTACCTGCCTCCTGAGAAGTCTGTATGCAGGTCAGGAAGCAACGTGGTCGAGAGGGAGGGTTTCCCAGCGGGCTGGATGAGCTGACAGCACTCTCTGCTCACGGAGGCTCAAGCAGAGGCAGGAAGAGCAGAGGGCCTCCCCCCATTCTGTGGTGCACATAGAGGTCTGCAGTGCCTGCTATTAGTTTACCCTGAAGTGCTCAGCAATCCTGGTTAAAAAAAATGATGCTGATTCATGTCCAGAGGTCATTTTGATGATTTTGATGGGATTTGCTAGTAGGCAACCTAGAAGTCAGTGCTGTGCTTGCAGGGGGTAGGCTCATAGTGAATGCGGATTAGATAGCCTAGTGGGTAGGTATCCCACACCAAGTTATGGCCCTGCCATGCTGATGTGGCCTCTCTTCCATGTCTACACACGGGGTAGGGAAATCCCCAAGTCAAATTAAAATACATATATGTATTCATGCTTATTTATTAGGCTGCCCCAGTGCTAGTTGCGGCGTGCGGGCTCTTTGGGCTACACCATGTGGGATCTCGTTCCTTGACTGAGACTAGAACCCAGGCCCTTGTGCACTGGAAGCATGGAGAATTAGCCACTGGGCCACCAAGGAAGTCCCCTCCTGCCCCCAAATTAAATTTGAATTGTTTATGCAACTGAAAAGAAAAAAAATACTCATTTAAAATTTTACAAAGGACATTATATTAGTCAGGATTTTACAGAGAAACAGAATCAACAGTTGAATGTGTGTAGGTGTGTGTGAATAAAGGGAGAAAGAGAGAGAGAGATTTTTCATCTATTTTAAGGAATTGGCTCATGTGCTTATGGGCCAATTTAAAGGGAAGACAGTGCAGCTGAAGTCTGCAGGCCCTCTGGAGGCAGAATTCTTTCCTCTTCAGCCGACCTCAGTCTTCTCTCCAAGGCCTTCAGCCGATTGGATGAGGCCCACCCACATCATGGGGGTCATCTGCTTTGTCCAAAGTTCATTGATTTAAATGTTAATCACATCTAAAAAAAAAAGCCTTTGCAGCAACATTTAGACTTGTGTTTGATTGAACACTGGGCTCCATGGCACAGAGAAGTTGATATGTAAAACTGGCTATGCTAGATAATAAAGGTTTCACTTTTCAGCAAAAAGAAACATTTTGCACTGTTTTCATCTTAAAAATGTCTTTCCTTGTTTCAATTAGTTTGAAGATAATTCAGATAGATCTTGCTTTCATATGAAAACTGTGGTTCTTGTATTTTGCACATATGCCTGAAGCTTTATTATTAAAAGACATGACTGGGATGAAAAGATTACAATTCTGTACATAATACAGAAAACAATTTTTAAAAATCATGTGCCTTTATAAAAGAATTTCAAAAACTGCTTTGCTTAAGGAGAACACTACTATTATACCAGGAAAGGCAGGACCACTGTAATCAAGAGTGGAAACATTTCTACAGGGCCAACATTTACTTCTTTGTCTACATATGAATTTTCAAAAATCTCATTTTTAGTCTCCTAACATTTATAGATAATTAATTCTAATCAAAAATAAATTTGAGCTTTTACGACTAAACAGGACAAAGCGATTTGATGGTTCTAATGCTGAGATATAGGGAGAGTCATTCATTCTGTTGCTGTTCAGTCATGTCTGACTCTTTGTGGCCCCATGGACTGCAGCACGCCAGGCCTCCTGGTCCTTCACCATCTCCTGGAGCTTGCTCAAACTCATGTCCATTGAGTTGGTGATGCCATCCAACCATCTCATCCTCTGTCATTCCTTCTCCTCCTGCCTTCAATCTTTCCCAGCATCAGGGTCTTTTCCTGTGAGTCAACTTGTTGCATCGGGTGGCCAAAGTCTTGGAGCTTCAACTTCAGCATCAATCCTTCTAATGAATATTCAGTATTGATATTAAGATTGACTGGTTTGAGCTCTTTGTAGCCCAAGGGACTCTCAAGAGTCTTCTCCAACACCACCATGACTCTATTCTTTCACACATTCATCATTCAACTATTTATTGAAGACAGTGTATTCTGGGCCCAGTACTAAGTACTGGGCAACAATGTGAATAAGCAAAAGCCACTACCTTCTTGGCCTTATACTCTAATATGGGGATAAAAGTATATAAAAATAGCTGTTCTATGTGTGATAAGAAATATGGAGCTGATGCCTTAGGGTCACATTGGAAAGGCTACTAAGAATAGATAGATTTAACTGAGCACTCACTATGTGAAATGGTTTACATATGATCTCATTTCCTCCTCCTGATGGTAGACCTGCCATATAGGTACTATTATCCTCCTCCTCCTCCTCTTACAGGCTAGACCACTGGGGACACAGAGGGTTGGAATCTTGCCCAAGATCTGACAACCCGTAATTGCAGGGAAGCCTCCCCCTCCAAGAATCTGATCTGCTGGAGGAAGAAAGAAGGTGACAGGACTCCGTGTGATGTACCCAGCGGGGCATGGGAAGAAGTTACTGCAATAGATCAGGAGTAGAGGAAGGGCAGGGTGAAGGTAGTAGGAAGAGCTCAAGAAGATATGGGCGTGGTCACGCGGACTAGATGGCGCGGATTGGCTGAGGGGCTGGAGGAGGAGGAGTCTTTTGCGACTTGGGTTTGTGAATGTGGTGCTCTTACCGGGTCTGGTTGCAGCGCAGGTACAGCAGGCCAGGGAGGTCAGATGCGAAAGCTCTCAAGTGTCAGCTGTAAAACAGAGTGCATGCAGTTGATGGAAACACCCGGAATGGCTTTACTTTTGAGATCCCCACATGCTTTAAAGTCTCTGGGAAATGCTTATGCTCTGACCCTCTGCAGCTGCGCTCAAGCTGGGACCACGGAGCTGCCCTGGCTCCTCCTCTGCTAGACCTCGGCTGGGAGAGAAGGGCTGGGGGACCTGTGAATTCCCCTCAGACTTCACGCAGACAGTGAGCCCGGCACCTCTAGAGATGGGCTGTGAAAAACAGCATGCAGGAGGGAGAGCAGGGCGGGGTCTGCCATGGTCCCTGGGGTACTGAGCAGCAGGCAGGGGCCACAGGACATAGGAGGAGGTGCAGGGGAAGTGGACCGATCCCCGCAGTTTCCTCACCAGGAGCCAAGCCGCAGGCCAAGAGCTTGTTCAGATGGACACTGAAAAGGTCAGGAATTCGCCTGATTCACCAGCCAACACTAACTTTCTGCCAGTTCTCATGTTCCACCTTGATTAGCTTTCCTAGTAACAACGTGCCCTAGAGTGCTTAGAAGTTATCACGTCTGGGGGAAAGAACGTTTCCCTGTTCTGGGTAAGAGGTATTCCCAACCTCATCACTTAATGAACAAAGAAGGGTAGTCATCAGCCTATCAACAAGGGCCTTTAGAGCAGGAGCTAGCAGCAAGGTAATGCAATTATGCAATGAACTGTGAACGCATGCAATTCAAGAAGACTTAAAAGGCTTCTTTCTCCGCTGTGTTTTCTAAAGTTTGTAACTCACTCTAAAGATCACGCTGATCTTTTCAATCACAATGGCCTAAAGGGTTGTTATGAGTTGAATTGGGTTCCCTTCTCCCAAATATTAAAGCCTTAACCCCTAGTTTCTGTGAAAGTGATCTTATTTTGAAATATGATCATTGCAGATGATCAAGCTAAGATGAAGTCTTTGAGGAGGGGGCCTTTAATTCAATATGACTGGTGTCTTTAAGCAGGGCTTCCAAGGTGGTTCAGTGGTAAAGAATCCACCTGCCAGTGCAGGAGATGCATGAGGTGTGGGTTCGATCCCTGAGTCAGGAAGATCCCATGGAGGGAGGAGATGGCAACCCACTGCAGTATTCTTGTTTGGGATAATCCAATGGACAGAGGAGGCTGGTGGGTTACAGTCCATTGGGGTCACAAAGGGATGGGCATGACTGAGGACACTTGCATGATGTCCTTATAAAGACACAGAGACAAGCAAGAGGGAAGACAATGGAGGGTGGAGGGGGTGGGGGACAGGGATGTCCATTTATAAACCAGAGACAGATGCCCTCACAGAACCTTCCCTCCTGCCCCTGAGAAGAAATCAACTGTGCAGACACCTCGATTTCAGTGCTTCCTGCCTCTGGAACTATGAATCCTAAACCCTGGTTTAAGCTACCCAGTGCGGGGCTCACTGTTACGGCAGCCCTGACAAACTAACACATAGGTTATCCTAAGATTTGAATTCCTAGACCCCACCACTCCCATACCTGCGCTGCAGAGCTATAATGCTTGCAGGACTGGGACCATCAGTTACATGAAAGGGAAAGAAAGCCTATGGCCCGAACAGAGTTTACAGTCACAGGCGAAATAATGTGCCTCTGCTGAGCAAAGCTGAGGGGGGCGGTGGTGGGAGACGCAGGCACAGTGGCTTTTTGGTCACACCCTCTGGTGACCAGCCAGGCTTGCTTCTCAGAGCTTGCTGTCCCAGGGGCCTTTAGGTGTCTCCACGGGGATCCTTCTAACAGCAATTTCCTACTCTGACGGAGCATCAGAATCACTGGTGGTGTTAGTTGCTCTGTCATGTCCTACTCTGTGCGACCCCATGGACTGTAGCCCAGCAGGCTCCTCTGTCCATGGGATTCTCCAGGCAAGAATACTGGATTGGATTGCCTTTTCTCCCTTCAGGGGATCATCCAGACCCAGGGATCGATCCTGGGTCTCCTGGATTGCAGACAGATTCTTTACTGTCTGAGAATCACTGGAGATCTTGTCAAGAGGCAGTCCCCAAAGCCCAGCAGACCCACACTATCAGACCCCAGAGGTGGAGCTGGGGAGGGGCAAATACAGCCAGCAAGGCGGCGGTGGCGGTGTGCACAGAGGAGCCAGTGTTCTACAGTGAGCAAGGCTTCACCTCACTTCTGTCAGAGAAACTGCAACTCAAAAGTAGTGAGCTCTGAGAAGAGTCTCCATCTGCTGCAGGCTATTTCTGGAACTCTATGACTCTCTGTTAATTTGTTTAATCATTAATGTGGCATTTGATAAAACTGGCATGGTTCCTTTTCTCTCTGATTATGAAACACTGCTATTCCCCATGCAGCCCTTCATTCTTTGCTGAGCCAATTAACATAATTTATTCAATGTGGATCTAGATGGCATCGGAATGCATCACACTGGTACACATGCTGTGTTTTAAAATAAAATTTGCTTCAGCTTCAAGTAATGAGAAGCAACACTGTGATACCTGGAGACTAGTCATTTAACCAGAGTAGTGTTCTCACGTCACATGCTGGTTTCCCCACTTTCTAAACAGCAGCCATGGTAACAGAGCTGTGTTGTTCTAGACAAGATGAAGCTGAAGTTGTGAAGCAGTGCCTCCAAACTGATGTACCTGTGGTAACAAGTGGAGAGAATTCGTTAAAAGATTCGGCCATGTTTTGGATGAAAATAAAGAAAATATTGGGTAAAGATGACAAAGAACAAGATAGGAAATTATGCATTTCCAAGTAAGGTGAAGCATGATCCCCAAGAAGACAGGAAAAGGAAGTCAAAATTCAGGTCTGCATTCCACTTCCAGAGGCAGTGCAAGTTACCCTTATCACATCTTACCATTTACAAAAATCAGAAGAGGGAGGGTTAAAGGAAGGAATGTTTGTGCCATTGTGTAGCTTAAGGCTCTCAGAGTAGTCGGCATTGAATTTCAGTTTCATTTATAATTTAAAAAAATAAGCCGCTCTTACAAGGGTAGTACTTATTTTGGGGAAATTACTGAGAGTGATCCTTCATTAAAATCATATACTGTATATATTTCCAATCTTCCAGAAATGTGCTGACAATTGCTGACACCCAGACCTTCGTTACTTAGTTGTGGTCTGTGCACAACCAGCCCTGACGTCACCCGGGAGCAGGAAGAGACGCAGAAGCCCTGGTCCTCCTTGCAGACGCACTGGACCGGAATTCACACGCAACAAGGTTTCCAGGCAGATTCCATGCACGTGAGAGCTGAGACGCTCTGCCCTGGGCTACCGGGTGGTGAGGGATTAAGGAGTATTTTGTTGGCTTACAGAAAATTAGAAGTACTCTTGAAAATAAAATAAAATATATATGTATGCGTATATATAATAGAACATAATATAATATAGTATAACATAACATAGCATACATATTCTACCAATTTCTAATTTGATCAAGCATTCATCTTTGATAAAGCAAATGGATAACCCTCAGAAAACGGCAGCAAAATTTTTAGATCTCTCTGAATGCCACATATAAACAGACATCTGGAAAGCAGAAGTGAAGTGGATAGACAACATTTACAGCAAAGCTAGGTGACGGGGTGTTCCAATGATCTCCCCTACTGATGGGGACGTATTACCAACAGCTGCAAGTATTATCAATGTCTGTGGAAGTGAAGCAGAGTGAAGGAACAGGGTGTCTAATGGGCCTCAGCAAAGAAGAGCCTACTGAATAACCAGTAATGCTCGCTGGAAAGCATGGCAGGGCAGTTTGCGTAGAGTAGATTAAACTAGAATCTTTCCCCTCCGCAGTGGCTCCGTGGTAAATAGTCTACCTGCAATGCAAGAGACACAGGAGATGCAGGTTCAATCTCTGGGTCAGGAAGATCCCCTGGCGGAGGAAAGTGACAACCCATCCCAGTATTCTTGCCTGGAGAATCCCATGGACAGAGGAACCTGGTGGGCTACAGCCCATGGGGTCACAAAGAGTCAGACAGGACTGAGAGACTAAGCACAGAGCCCCTGCTGTAATAGTGGATAAATGCCTGAGCCCTTGAAGGGGGTCTGATGCGGTGATCAGCCTAGTTTCTGTGAGTGCTGGAAATGCAGCCGCCAGAGCCGCCTTTCAGTATAGGAACCCCAGTGAGGAGAAACTGACAGCGCAGTCAAAACTGAGCAAGATAAAGACACATGGATGGAGGGGCAAGAGCATCAAGATAAAAATAGGACAGGGGGACAAAAGCGGACAAATTTCAAAAACCTCTCTCTCTACACACACACACACACAACACAAACACACTGTAAATAAAAATTCTTAAAATTCAAGATAGCCAAAATTCACATGACGTTGAGGAGTAGAAAAGCATAATGTCAAATTCCATACAAAATTACTGTAAGAAAAAGAAGAATTTAAGAAGCAGAATAACATCCTTGTATATGAAAAAAATATGCTCAACATAAACAGGTCAAAATTGTAACACATCTTTTCTGAATGAACTCAGAGATATTAAGAAAATGACACAAGATATAAATGAGAAAAATTCAGAAAGAAGATGCGTTAAGTTCAGTTGTGTCCAGCTCTGCAACCCCATGGGCTGTAGCTCAGCAGGCTTCTCTGTCCATGGGATTCTCCAGGCAAGGATACTAGCGTGGGTTCCCAGGCCCTCCTCCAGGGGATCTTCCTGACCCAGGGACCGAACCCACGTCTCCTGCACTGGCAGGCTGGTTCTTTAGCACAAGTGCCATCTGGGAAACCCCAGAATGAGGTGACATAACTTAAAAGAAAAATAGAAATAAGAAGGAAAATCATTTTATTTTGAAGGCGAAACTGGAAAGAAATCAAAAGCAAATAAATACAACCAGCAGTGCCTTCAGAGAAATGGGAAATGGAAAATACTTTTAATCACAATGAAATGAAGAGGGGGATAGAAAAATATTGGAGAGAAAGTGGCCAATACTGAAACAGGAACAGAGGATCTAAACTAGAGATCTACAGAGAAGATGGCCAACAGTTAATAATAATATCAACAATTCCACTTCAAGAAAGATTTTTGAAATTAAAAAGTGTGTACTTGAAGCAATGTGTTAGAAAAACTCTGTGGGCTGAGACTTTCAATACACAACAACCAACACCAAGATCTGTTACTAAATGATTGGATTTTAAAGAAAGGAAAGAAGAAACTCTCCAGGTAATGAAGCAAAAGGAGGAGTTCATACAGAGGGAAAGAAAATTCCATGTTTATTAGAATTTTCTACTTAATTGTGTTGCACTCAAAGAGAAGGGAGTGACGTATTTAATATACTCAAGGAAAGCAAATAGGCTGCCAGGTGTGAAGGCCAGAGGTGAGTGCTATGAAAAAGGATGATGGCTGTCATGAAGCCTTTCTCAAAAGGCCAGTAAGGAGTGACTTTCAAAGGACCGGAGCCATTGCCCTAAGACTAGTGGGGAGCATGGTTTATCTCCATGCTTCTGGGACTAAGGCTGAGTGAAGGCTAAAGGGAGAGGACACAGGCTTCCCTGTGGCTCAGTGGGTAAAGAATCTGCCTGCAATGCAAGGGACCCAGGAGCTGAACCTCCAGGAAGATCCCTTGGAGAAGGAAGTGGCAACCCACTGCAGCATTCTTGCCTGGGAAACCCCATGGACAGAGGAGCCTGCTGGGCTCGGGTTCACGGGGAGGCAAGAGTCAGACATGACTTAGCGACCAAACCAGCACAGTAGTGTGTAGGTCTGTGTGGTCTGACGACTGAGACCCAGCACCACCCCTGAAAAGTGGTGGGAGGTGGGGAGGTGTATTTTGTTGTCTCACCTTTCTTGCTGGTGGTGATCATGGTAGAGTTCTGAGAAGTGTATATAAGGATAGAGCCTGGGAGTAATTATGGGATGTTCTATGATCCCCTGTGCTTTTGAGACTGTGGATTAATTTTAAATTTTTTGTTTATTTACTTTCTTTCTGGCTGAACTGGATCCTCCTTGCTTTGCCTGGGCTTTCTCTAGTTGTGGTGTGTGGGCTTCTCACTGCGGAGCACGGGCTCTAGGTGCTCGAGCTCAGTGCTTGTGGTACATGGGCTTAGTCACTCCTCAGTATGTGGGATTTTCCGGGACCCGGTATCAAACCCACGTCTCGTGCAATGGCAGGTGTGTTCTTACCTCCTGAGGCACTAGGGACGTCCCAAGACTATGGATTCTCAATATAGGAAACAGGATATAAGGGTATAATATAAAAGAGATTAAGTTAAACCCTTTAGTCCTGATTTTGAATTTAAAATATTAGTATGGCAGCTTCTCTGGTGGTCCAGGGGTTGAGACTCCATGCTGTCTCTGCAGGGGGCATAGGTTCGATTCCTGGTTGGGGAATTAAGATTCTACATGCCATAAGATGTGGCCAAAAAATAAATAAAAATTGATGCAAAAAAATTCATGATAAACAACAATAAAATAAAATATCAGTATGGACTCAAGAGGCATGGGTGTGCATGTGCATGGGCCACACACACACACACACACACACACACACACACACACACACACTCCAGATTGAGAAACTATAGGCCTAAAAGCCTGAATTATTCTTCAGATAAGTTGTAAGCAAGAGAAAGATTGGCAGGGAAAACTGTTAATGGAAAGACTTACCAAGCTTTAAAAATAGGTACGGCTAAATCTGTAGTGGAAAAGCTGGATTAAAACTCAACATTCAAAATACAAACATCCAGTCCCATTATTTCATGGCAAATATATGGGAAAACAATGGAAACAGTGGAAAACTTTATTTTCTTGGACTCCAGAATCACTGTGGATGGTGACTGCAGCCATGAAATTAAAAGATACTCCTTGGAAGAAAAGCTATGACAAACCTATACAGCGTATTAGAAAGTAGAGCCATCACTTTGCCTACAAAGGTCCGTATAGTCAAAGTTATGGTTTTTCCAGTAGTTATGTATGGATGTGAGATCTGGACAATAAAAAAGGCTGAGCCAAAAAAGGTGAAAGAACTGATGCCTTTGAACTATGGTGTTGGAGAAGACTCTTGAGAGTCCCTTGGACTGTAAGGAGATCCAACCAGTCCATCCTATAGGAAATCAGTCCTTAATATTCATTGGAAGGAGTGATGCTGAAGCTGAAACTCCAATACTTTGGCCACCTGGTGTGAAGAACTGACTCATTGGAAAAGACCTTGATGCCGGGAAAGATTGAGGACAGGAGGAGAAGGAGACAACAGAGGATGAGATGGTTGGATGGCTGCTGCTGCTACTGCTGCTAAGTCGCTTCAGTCGTGTCCAACTCTGCGACCCCATAGACGGCAGCCCACAGGCTCCCCCATCTGTGGGATTCTTCAGGCAGAAACATTGGAGTGGGTTGCCATTTCCTTCTCCAATGCATGAAAGTGAAAAGTAAAGGTGAAGTCGCCCAGTCGTGTCTGACTCTTAACGACCCCATCGACTGCAGCCTACCAGGCTCCTCCATCCATGGGATTTTCCAGGCAAGAGTATTGGAGTGGGGTGCCATTGCCTTCTCAGATGGCATCATGGACCAAATGGACATGAGTTTGAGCAAACTCTGGGAGACGGTGAAGGACAGGGAGGCCTGGTGTACTGCAGTCCATGGGGTCGCAAAGAGTTGGACATGACTGAGAGACTAAACAACAGCAAAACTGTAGTGACTGAACCATACACATCTGGATAGTAAAATTAAAAAGGAATGCAAAGAAGTTTTTATGACCGAAGCCAGGGTAGCCATCATTTTGGCAGGAGCACTGTCAGGAAGCAATAGTTAGAACTGGACATGGAACAACAGACTGGTTCCAAATAGGAAAAGGAGTATGTCAAGGCTGCATATTGTCACCCTGCTTATTTAACTTCTATGCAGAGTACATCATGAGAAACACTGGGGTGGAGGAAACACAAGCTAGAATCAAGATTGCCAGGAGAAATATCAATAACCTCAGATATGCATATGACACCACCATTATGGCAGAAAATGAAGAGGAACTAAAAAGCCTCTTGATGAAAGTGAAAGAGGAGAGTGAAAAAATTGCTTAAAAGCTCAACATTCAGAACACTAAGATCATGGCATCTGGTCCCATTATTTCATGGCAGATAGATGGGGAAACAGTGGAAACAGTGTCAGACTTTATTTTGGGAGGATCCCAAATCACTGCAGATGGTGACTGCAGCCATGAAATTAAAAGATGCTTACTCCTTGGAAGGAAAGTTATGACCAACCTAGACAGCATATTAAAAAGCAGAGATGTTACTTTGCCAACAAAGGTCCATCTAGTCAAGGCTATGGTTTTTCCAGTAGTCATGTATGGATGTGAGAGTTGGACTATAAAGAAAGCTGAGCGCCAAAGAACTGACGCTTTTGAACTGTGATGTTGGAGAAGACTCTTGAGAGTCCCTTGGACTGCAAGGAGATTCAACCAGTCCATCCTAAAGGAGACTGGTCCTAGGTGTTCATTAGAAGGACTGATGTTGAAGCTGAAGCTCCAATACTTTGGCCACCTGATGTGAAGAGCTGACTCATTGGAAAAGACTCTGATGCTGGGAATGATTGAGGGCAGGAGAAGAAGGGGATGACAGAGGATGAGATGGTTGGATGGTATCACCGACTCCATGGACATGGGTGGGGGTGGACTCTTGGAGGTGGTGATGGACAGAGAGGCCTAGAGTGCTGTGGTCCATGGGGTTGCAAAGAGTTGGACATGACTAAGCGACTGAACAGAACTGGCCTGGGACATGGGAGGATGCTGTGTGATCCAGGGTAGACTTGAGTGGGGATGCAGTGGCTACAGAGTTCTAGGTCTTGACCTGCCAGTGATTACAAGTTTCATCAGAAAATAATTCACTGCCTCACAGATTGGTTTTGTGGGAGTTCCTGCGTCCTGTGTTTTATTCTACAGTGGAAGGTAAAACGGTGAGTACAAACAATGAATGTTCCCTTAACGGTTAATCCTATTAACACTCATGCATGGGTGAAGTGAAGAACCCACCTGCCAGTGTTCAGTGCCTGGTGTCAGGAAGATCTCTGGGGAAGGAGATGGCAACCCGCTCCATCATTCTTGTCTAGGAAATCCCATGGACAGAGGAGCCTGGCGGCTACAGTCCACGGGGTCGCGAAGAGTCAGACACGTCTGAGCAGCTGAACACAAGTGTGAAGTACTGGCCCAAAAGCTCCTGAGGGTTTTGGTGAGATGTTATGGAAAAATCCAAATGAACTTCAGCATGGTACAAACAGTTCTAGTAAGATAAGCTTTGACACCTTATCTCCATTCTGCAAGACTCTGCTCTTTGGGTGACCCTGGGCCTCTCAAAACAGCAGTTCTATCGCAAGTGAAGTGCGTCCAGCCACACTAATGCATAATTTACCAGAACCCAGAGAGGCTCCGGTGAGAAAATGAATGTGCAGATTCTCTATAAACAGCAAACGCTTGTTCTCATTACTGCCTTAAGATCCAGAACAGAGTTCCGTACAGCACTTATGTTTCTGGCAATTTGCTCTGGCTGGTACCATCCTCTCCCCCAGCCCTCTCACAAATATCTGATATATGGGACATGTATATTACCACTCTCAGAAAAGGCCAGCTGGACAGACATTTAATCATGAGGCTCTCTGCCTTCATATAAGCTCTAAGGGAGTGGAAGTTCATGAAAACTAGCATTTCCTGGCCTGCTGCCACTCCTATCCATAAATCACCAAGTATTTATCAACTTTCATCTTGGCCTCAGGCCCCGATCAAGTGTTCTTCAGTCCATCAGTGGTGGGAAAATAATCTTTCCTTGTTTCAAAGAGCCCATATTTTAGCAAGAGCAGAAAGACAACCCATTAAAAACATAAAGTATATAGAATATTTGAAGATGGTAAGGACTATTTGTTGTTGTTCAGCTGCTAAGTCGTGTCCAACTCTTTGTGACTCCATGAACTGCAGCGTGGCGGGCTCCCCTGTCTTTCACTATCTCCTAGAGTTTGTGCAAATTCATGTTCACTGAGTTGGTGATGCTATCTAACTCTCTCATCCTCTGTCACCCCCTTCTTTTCCTGTCTTCAATCTTTCACAGCATCAGGGTCTTTTCCAGTGAGTCAGCTCTCTGTTTCAGGTGGCCAAAGTATTGGAGTTTGCAGAAGAGAGGATAAGTAGATTAGAGCTAAGTGAAGTAAAGTCACTCAGTTGTGTCCGACTCTTTGCAACCCCATGGACTATAGCCCACGAGGCTCCTCTGCCAATGGGATTTTTCAGGTAACAGTACTGGAGTGGGTTGCCATTTCCTTCTCCAGGGAATCTTTCTAACCCAGGGATTGAACCTGAGTCTCCTGCATTGCAGGCAGACGCTTTACCATCTGAGCCCCCAAAAGGATTAGGAAAGCAGGTAGGGGGGATGGCTACAGTTTTGTTCTGGGTGCGCAGGTTGGCCTGATTGAGCAGCGACATTTGAGAAGAGACATGAAGAAGGTGAGGGCCTGAGCCATGTGGATATCTTGGGAGAGGTGCATTCCAGGCAGAGAGAACAACCAGTGCAAAGGTCCTGTGGTCAGCACCTGCCTGGCTTGTCCAAGAGAGAGCAGGGAGGCCAGTGTGGATGGAGTGAAGCAGGTGTGCAGGAGCAGAAGGAGAAGGGGCCAGGGAGAAAGGAGTCAGGGCGGCAAGGGCTTGAGAGGGTGCTGAAAAGACTTAAGGGCTTGGCTTTTGGAAGATGGGGAGTCGTGCAGGGTGATGAGTGGATTTAGGTTTTGAAAGGGTCTGTCTGGATGCTGTGATGAGAGTATGCTAGGTAGCCAGGGAAGAAGCAGGGGCACAGGTTGTGGGCAAGAAACGAAGATGAGTGGATTGGGGGCGTCACTGAGATGGGGGCAGGGTTGTCAAGCACCAAACAGAAGTAAAGGCATCGTAGAGCCACTGGGAGCAGGGATCCAGAAAGGGGTGAGCAAAATTAGGGTCTACACACACACACACACACACACACACACACACACACACACTTTTGAATGAAGCTCTAGGAAAGCAGAGGTTGATTTTATTTTACTAGAGAACACACAGCAGAACACGTAGTACGTGCTCAAGAAATGTTTGTAGAACGATGGGTAGAGTAAATGAAAATCTTGCCCAGTTTTAAAAGCAACAAGAGCAAGTAAAGACATCTGGTGACCCTGGGTCTTGCCTCCCTGGTGAGGCTGTGGTCTTTTCTCCCTTGGGCTGTGGTCTTCTTGGCCTATCACTCAGAAGCAGCAGTCAGAGTTTCCCCCTCCGGTTCTGACATGCATAGGAGATCTGCTTCTCAATCGGGCATTTCTGGGTGCGACTGGCTCCCTGAGTCATCCCCTCAAAGCAACAGACACTCCTTTTCCTTTGGGCAGCTTTGCCTTTCCGTTCAGCATCTCCCTTCTTTCTTGCTTTCTGGATCTCCCTTTTGGAATCAGAAGGATGGAGCCGATAGTCTTTGGAAGCTTTTTGCTTGGTTAGTTTGCTGATTCTGAACTGCACGTGCACACATGTGTACACACCCATGATAAATTCCTGCGCTGCTCTGCGCCTCTAATTGTTACAAGCCCCAGCAAGATGGTTAGCTAATTAGAGAAGATCTTAATTATAGCTGCAGACAGTATGACTGTACTGTAATCCCTCCCCAGCTGTAAACCCTTCCAGTGGTAAAGGCTAATATTAGTGGATTTACTTGGGTTTTTACATCAAGCTCATGATAAATCCTGCTGTTGTTTTTCAGTCGCTAACTTGTGTCTGACTCTTTGTGACCCCATGGGCTATAGCACCCTTGCTTGCTTTGGCCTCCATGGTCTCCTGGAGTTTGCTCAAATTCATGTCCACTGAGTTGGTGATGCTATCTAACCATCTTATCCTCTGTCGCCCCCTTCTCCTCCTGTCTTCAGTCTTTCACATCAGGGTCTTTTCCAATGAGTTAGCTCTTCTCATCAGGTGGCCAAAGTACTGGAGCTTCAGCTTCAGCATCAGTCCTTCCAATGACAATTTAGAACTGATTTCCCTTAGGATTGACTGGTTTGATCTCCTTACAGCCCAAGGGACTCTCAAGAGTCTTCTCCAACACCACAGCTCAAAAGCATCAGTTCTTTGATGCTCAGCCTTCTTTATGGCCCAGCTCTCACCTCCATACATGACTACTGGAAAAACCATACTTTGACTATATGGACCTTTGTCAGCAAAGTAGTGTCTCTGCTTTTTAATACGCTGTCCTGAGCCAATATCTAAACGGGCCACCGTGAGACTTCTGTGAAACACTTTACATTTGCCTATCTTTCGTTACACATTTTTCGACGTGCTCATTAAGTCTCAGAAGAATACATCATCTTCTTTTTAGATGCACATTACAATTTGGTGCTTTTGCTTCACTTTTTACTTTCATAGCCTGCCAATTTAGTCATGTAAAGTTTTAAAAATTATACATTTACTCAAGTTTGGATAAAGATGAATTATGATGTCTATACTCATACCTCAAATTAAGGGGTGGCAAAAATTTCTCAAAGTTGTCAGGATTAGGGTTTTTAAATGAAAATATTGTCTTTTGAAACTAAGTTTACTGACTTTTAAAGAAGGTATGAGATTCTTATGATATAAAATGTCAAAGATGAGAAAGGTGTTGTGTGAAGAGGATGTCTCCCTTTCAACCCAGCATCTTTTACCAGATTTCTGTACAATTGCCAGCGACAGATCAAATACATAAAGGCAAGTGTGTACAGTAGCTGGCGCTTTGTGGTGGGTCTGTCCGAGGCAAGAGCAGCAGTGTTTCCAGGCACTTTGTTGTTATTGTGGTTGTTTAGCCTCTAAGTTGTGTCTGACTCTTCTGTGACTCCGTGGACGGTGGCCCGCCAGGTTTCTCTGTCCATGGAATTTTTCAGGCAAGAATACTGGAGCAGGGTGCCATTTCCTCCTCCAGGGGATCTTCCCATTGTAGGGATCGAGCCCGTGTCTCCCGCATTGAGCCACCTGGGAAGCCCTGCTGGGTACTTATTTGATGTCAAATGAAGGCATAAATTATAATTCAAAAACCCAAGATGACACATGGTCAGCTGTATGAGCAGCATCATGAAGGTACATTGATATTTATTTTATTCAGATATTTTAAAAAATGTTTGTCTTAATGATCATTTATAAAACAGTACAACACTTTGGATGAAAACATTAGTACTGCAGATATCTTTTCCTCCCCAAATGATTTGGGAAAAATAATATATGTTCCAATAGAAAAAATACATATGTATGTTATATATACATACATTATATATGTATGCATATTATAGACACATATATGTGTATATGAGAGTGTTAGTCTCTCACTCTGAACCCAGGGATTGAACCTGGGTTTTCTGCATTGCAGGCAGATTCTTTACCTTCTGAGCCACCAGGGACGCCATATATATACATATATATATATATATGAATGACTGAATCACTTTGCTGTATGCCTGAAATTAACCCAATATTGTAAGTCAACAATGCTTCAATAAAAAGCATCCAAATAACTAAGAATAAAAACAAGTATAATTTACTGAGTGCTTAATAGTTATCGCCACTCTATCTGTATTGCTGTATTTGAGCCCACAGCTAACCTTCTGAGGCCAACTGTGTATAATTAACCCTATTTTCTAGATGGAGACTGACCTCAGTCAGAGATGGACCCTGATGAGAAGTTTCCCAGCTGAGAATCAGATGACCAGCCTGGGAGCTTTGGGCTCCTTCTCCACCATGCCATGCTGCCTAGGAAGTGGTAGAAATTCTCTTCTGATGGAGCATATCCAAGGTTTTGGAGTTCATACTTCACAAGGCTACTTTCTTTTAAAGCAAGAAGACTCACTTAGTTTCAGACCTATGGCTGAGGAAGGAAGAGCAGAGGCACTTTGCAAAGTGAGAGGCCAAGGTGCTTTCACTGTGAAATATCACTTCCATCACTCCTAAGTTCTTCACTTCCTCTTCTCACTTATTTCCGTATTAGCGTGTGCCAAAATCAGTCTTGGGTTGTTTGGAAAGTAAAACTGAATTCTTAACTCCCCAATGAGCATATGCGTTGACCTTGAGGAGGGTGCTCATTGCAAGAATGAAATGGAGGCAGAAGAGAACTTCAAGGTGATGGAGTTCTAGAACGGCCAGGAGAGTCTGTCCCTCTCACTTGGCAGTGGCTGCAGACACAATGGGTGAGCATCCCTTCATACCTTAGGATGCTTCCTCGGTGCAAGGACACTCTCCCACATAAACGATTCAGTGATCCAAGTCAGAAAATTGACGTTGGTACATTTACACCATCACACTCTCCAGATCCCGACTAATGGCCCCAACAAAGTCTTTCATGGGTCAGAAACCAATCCAGGGTCACACATTGCATTGGGTCATTGTGCCTCTTCATTTTCTCCATTCCAGTCCATCTTTTCCCTGATCTTGACATTCTTAAAGTCCAGGCTTCTTATTTGTATTGCTGCTGCTGCTGCTAAGTCACTTCAGTCGTGTCTGACTCTGTGTGACCCCATAGACAGCAGCCCACCAGGCTCCCCCGTCCCTGGGATTCTCCAGGCAAGAACACTGGAGTGGTTGCCATTTCCTTCTACAATGCATGAAAGTGAAAAGTGAAAGTGAAGGCGCTCAGTTGTGTCTGACTCAGCGACCCCATGGACTGCAGCCCACCAGGCTCTTCCGTCCATGGGATTTTCCAGGCAAGAGTACTGGAGTGGGGTGCTATCGCCTTCTCCTCTTATTTGTACAGTATCTCAACTTATGTTTGCTTTATGTTACCTCGTGATTTGATTCAGGAGATGCTTTTGGGGCAGAAATCTTGCAGAAGTGATGCTGTGTCCTTCTCAGTGCCTGCAATCAGGAGGCGTGTGTTGGCAGTTTGTACCATTACTAGGGATGTTAACATTCCTTACTGCCTGATTAAGCTGATGTCTGTCAGGTTTCTCTGCTGAATAGTTAATAAATTGTCGTTGCCATGTCCAGCTCTTTTTGACCCCATGGACTGTAGCCTGCCATGTTCCTCTGTCCACGGGATTTCCCAAGCAAGTATACTGGAGTGGGTCACCGTTTCCTACTCCCAGGGATCTTCCTGGCCCAGGGATTGAACTGCCATCTCTTCTGTGTACCTGCATTGGCAGGTGGGTTCTTTATCACTAGTGCTACCTGGGAAGCCCTCAACGGCTTTAGAACAATTCAACTCTAGTTATTCCCCTCACAAACAATAAACTATGCATTTGAGTTCTACCTCTGAAAAATTTTTAATCTCCTAAGAAATTATTACTCTTTTATCCATCAGCATCCACATATTTGTCAGTAACTTCGCTTATAAATTTTTTTCATTTCACACCATCAGTATGCAATTACCTTCTCTCCGGCTGGAGTACGTTTGTTACTTTTTCCCCTAGTAAAGTTTCGTTGATAGAAAATTTTCCCAGTTTTTTATTACCTGAAAGTGACCTTTAGTGTCCTCCCTCTTGAAAGCTGTCTTTTTCTTTTCACAGGATATAACATTTTATTTACTGTTACTTTTCTCAGTTTATTGAAGATATCATTCTACTGCCTTCTAGCTATTTCTTGTTATTATTTCTATTGGGAAATCAATGGTCACCCTAATCTGTCATTCTTTTGAAGGCACTTGGCTTTCATTTCTTTGTCTTTGGTGAACTGAAAAGTACACTGTGATTTGTTAAGTGTGGATTTCTTATGCATCCTGGTTTGGGACTCAGTTATTATCTTTTCAAATATAGTAAACTTCTCTTCTTTTTCTTTACAGAACTGGGATTACCTGCATGTTTAATTTTTTCACTGCATCTTCTCTTTCTTAACTTCCCTTTCCCATTTCTTAGTGTTGCTACTCTGGAGTTTTCGTCTAGTCTATCTTTTAGCTCACTAATTCTCTCTTTAGCTGCATCTAACTGAAGTTTCCATTTGAATTATTGTCGCTTTATTTATACAAGTTTAACTTTGCTTTCAACAGACGGTTCCAAATAGGAAAAAGAGTACGTCAAGGCTGTATATTGTCACCCTGCTTATTTAACTTCTATGCAGAGTACATCATGAGAAATGCTGGACTGGAAGAAACACAAGCTGGATCAAGATTGCGGGGAGAAATATCAATAACCTCAGATATGCAGATGACACCACCCTTATGGCAGAAAGTGAAGAGGAACTAAAAAGCCACTTGATGAAACTAAAAGAGGAGAGTGAAAAGGTTGGCTTAAAGCTCAACATTCAGAAAACGAAGATCATGGCATCCGGTCCCATCACTTCATGGGAAATAGATGAGGAAACAATGGAAACAGTGTCAGACTTTATATTTTTGGGCTCCACAATCACTGCAGATGGTGACTGCAGCCATGAAATTAAAAGATGCTTACTCCTTGGAAGAAAAGTTATGATCAACCTAGATAGCAGAGACATTACTTTGCCAACTAAAGTCCATCTAGTCAAGGCTATGGTTTTTCCAGTGGTCATGTATGGATGTGAGAGTTGGACTGTGAAGAAAGGTGAGCGCCAAAGAATTGATGCTTTTGAACTGTGGTGTTGGAGAAGACTCTTGAGAGTCCCTTGGACTGCAAGGAGATCCAACCAGTCCATTCTGAAGGACATCAGCCCTGGGATTTCTTTGGAAGGAATGATGCAAAAGCTGAAACTCCAGTACTTTGGCCACCTCATGCAAAGAGTTGACTTATTCAAAAAGACTCTGATGCTGGGAGGGATTGGGGGCAGGAGGAGAAGGGGACGACAGAGGATGAGATGGCTGGATGGCATCACTGACTCGATGAACGTGACTCTGAGTGAACTCCGGGAGTTGGTGATGGACAGGGAGGCCTAGCGTGCTGCGATTCATGGGGCCGCAGAGTTGAACACTACTGCAACTGAACTGAACTGAACTTTGCTTTCTAAATCTCCTTGTTCATATTTTAGCCTCTTGTACCTAATTCATATCTTTAATTTTCTTTCATTTCCTTAAATTTATTAAACTATTAATTTGTTTGCACTTCTATACCTATAGTTTAATTAAACTCTGCAAAGTCACTGTAAGAAAACTTCTTGTTATGCACAAGGTTTATAAGACTAGAGAAAAGTGCCAGGAGGAGTATCAGGTTTTTGCCTGAAGGAAAGAAAAATGTTATGCTCATTTCCTAGTCATATGAATGTAAGTCAAATTTGTGAATTTATTCATCTCTTTTCCATTCACATTCATAAACTACTGATTTTATCCACTATGTCAGATGATTCAGTGGCTGAAGTCTTGGCAGATCTGACTCAGCTGGTTGAGAATTCTGCCTTCTCTGGGTCATGTTGCTTTGTTTCCTTTTGTGTTTTGTGATATTTGAAAGTGAGCTCCTTCCTTGAAACTTTATTTTTAGGAGTCCCTTGAGACCTGGCAGATGGTGAATGAACTGGAATAAACTTGCACATGCTTCTGTAAATGCTGAAGAGGGGTACCAACTTCAAGTCACTTTAATCTTACTTCTAAGCTTAAGAGTTTTCAGGCCATCCAGGTGGTGCAATGTAGACTGATCTGCCAGTTTCCATCTGTAATGGACGTATATCACACAAAACTCCAAGATTTTCCCCTGCTCCTCTTTTTCCAGGAGATAGCAGCCATGCATTTTCATGCCTAAACTATACTGTTTTACATATCTTGTCTCATGTAATCTTCACCAATAACTCTACAAAATAGGTACTATCATATACTATGACCTTGATCGTGATCTACTACCATCATTATTGCTATTATTTTATTGATAAGGAAACTGAGCCTCAAAGGAGGACAAGTAAATTGCTTATGACTAGGCATTTAAACCAGGAGTAGAACCCTGGCAATCTAACTCCAAGAGAGGGCCTGCATTCTTAATTTATATGTGATTCCTATGTGGTCAGCCTTCCACCTCCCTAAGCCTCCACTCCTTCCTGTCCATCCTCTGTTTCCCAAATGAGCTTCCCACCTACCCTCCTAAGTCTCTGTTTTCCTCAGTGAGCCATTTATCAAGTGCCTTTTTAGTGAAAGCCAGTTCTGGTCACCCTTGATTGTAGAACTAGGAAGGGGCATGGTGGTCTTCCTTTCCTGACCATTCTTTTTATTATTCTTTCTTTCTTTCTTTTTGGCTTTGCAGGGTGTCTGCTGTTGCACAGGCTTTTCTCTAGTTGGAGCAAGTCAGGGTTACCCTATAATCATGGTACACAGGCTTCTCATTGCTGTGGTTTCTCTTGCTGTGGAGCACAAGCCCTAGGGCATGCAGACTTCAGTAGCTGTGGCCCCCAGGTTCTGAAGCACAGGCTCAGTAGACGTGGCACACAGGCTCAGTTGCTATGTGGGGTCTCTCTGGATCAGGGATCAAACCCATGTCTCTTGCATGGGCAGGCAGATTCTTACCCACTAGACCACCGGGGAAGCCTTCTCTTGACCATTCTTGTCCACATACTCTTACATTACTCAGCAACTCCTGCTCCAGTCCGCACAGTCTCCGTTCTCTTACCTCTTCCCACTCCTTGGCATAACCTCTAAAACCTCAGTGTGCCCCTTATTCTGCTCAAATAATGGAACATCAGTTTTACGGTGCACATGTGCTCACTTGCTCAGTCGTGTCCAGCCCTTTGCAACCCTGTGGACTGTAGGGTCTTCTGTAGGGTCTGCAGGCTCCTCTGTCCATGGCATTTTCCCAGCAAGAATACTGGAGTGGGTTGCCCTTTCCTTCTCCAGGGGATCTTCCCAACCCAGGGATCAAACCTGAACCTCTTACGTCTCCTGCGTTGGCAGGCAGATTCCTTACCACTAGCACCATACGGTATCTATACGCAGTTGAAATTCCTATTATTAAACTGGGTGCATTTTCATTTTTACGGTGCTTCCGTATCTCAGCCATCTTCTTCATCTTCCTCTTTCTTTTATTCTTCTCTTCCTTCTCCTATCTCTTCCTCTTCTCTTTCTCCTCCTCCTCCTCTTCCTCCTTCTTCTTCCTCTTCCATGCCTCTGAGGACCTTGTTTTCAATATTCACAATATCAAATTAAAACTCTTCGTCCTGAATTTAATTCTATCACATTCTAGACTTCCATTTTTCTGTATCTCTATGTTTCAGGACAAACTCCAGTTGTACCATCTGTTGGCCAATCCATGAATATGCTTATATACTTTGTTTCCTTCTTATGATCAGATTGTATGAATGAGCTAATTCACCAGCCTCCATTATAGGTGAAATCAGGTGTTAAACTCCCAGCTATAGCTTAAGAGACTCTCTGATAAAAGGAGAGTCCTTGGGAAACCTCTTAGAACTCAGTTACAGGGACAGCTTCCTGACTAATCAGTCCACTAGAAAACCCCACTGACCATTCTTTAGATTCTACATTTTCTGCTGCGACATATTCCATGAGCTTCCATCTTCACCAACCTTGTTGTTGACACTCACACATCATTTTTCTCAGGATATACAATATACAAGGAATAAATAACAGGACAGAACAAGAAAGAGTGAGGAAACTCAACACTAAGAGTGAGAGGTAAAGAGCAAAGCAGAATGGCAAAGAAACAAGATGCTAATCCTAACAATCAGTTAGCAGTGGCTAATGATTTCATCTGCACTGTTCTCCTAAACAGAGACAGATTAAAAAGCAAGGACCTATTTGTATAAAAATATTAAATAGCCCTGGAATAAATTAGAAATGTGATGCAGTTAGCTCAGCTTTGCAGATGTAAAGCTGGTATTGGAGGTACCAGCTCAATGTAGGTATTGGAGGTAAATAGATGCTGCTTTTGCAAGAAGCAAATGTCACCTACCTGGGGTAAACCAAACAGAACATGGTGAACATTTTCTCCTTGGCCTTTCCCTATGTTAGCTGAAATCTTCATGCAGTAAGAGGTCTTGCTCTAACTTGAGCCCAATAATCAGAAATTTGCTTGAAGTGAGCTACAGTAGTCTTCAGAAAGCCTGGAACCAAATAACAAGTGGTGTAGTCCTCTTTAGTAGGAATGATCATTTGTGTTATTTTTACATTGAGAACATAATATTTCTATTAAAGGATGTGGTCTGTTTAGGGACATTATAAAATAAATAGAGAAGAGAACAAGAACTATTAAAAATTGGGAAACAATCTGCCAACACAAAACACAGAAAGAAGAAAAGGGTTTCTGAGCCTACGCTGAACAAACTTTGTTACTGTAGGGCTTCCCTTGTGGCTCAGCGGGTAAAAATCTTCCTGCAATGCAAGAGACTTGGGTTTGATCCCTGGGTTGAGATGATCCCCTGAAGGAGGGGACAGCTACCCATTCCAGTATTCTGGCCTGGAGAATTCCATGAACTGTATAGTCCATGGGGTCTCAAAGAGTTGGACACAACTGAACGACTTTTACTTTCACTTGTTACTGTAGAGAATCATTTTTAGTTTCAGTAAGTATTACTAATGCAATCCAATTATGAATGATGGGAAAACTATCAGACACAAAATAATCTCAAATAGTTGAAATGCTATGCCATAACCAGTGTGAACTCAGCTTTTGTTTGTTTCATCTAGCAGAGCAGCTAGTTTTTTTTTTACACAACTTCTGAATCAGCCAAATACATCCTTCCTGAAACCTGGTGCTCTGTTGGTTGATTTGCGATGGTAGTAGATGGATCTGAGGTTGTTGTCAGTCATGACACCATAATTCCCTCTGTGAGTGTCTTTCAACAGGGGAACATGGAGATCATAGCAATAGTCAGAGAAACTGGGCTACCCCAAACCTTCTGTGTGTGTGCTCAGTTGCTCAGTTGTGTGACTCGGCGGCGGCCACAGCGCAGACCCGATTTCACTCGCTCGCAGTTCGCTCCGCGCCCTCTGCAACCATGTCTGACAAACCAGATATGGCCGAGATTGAGAAGTTCAATAAATCGAAATTGAAGAAAACGGAAACGCAAGAGAAAAATCCACTGCCTTCGAAAGAAATGATTGAACAGAAGAAGCAAGCAGGCGAGTCGTAATGAAGCGTGTGCCGCCAGTATGCACTGTACACTCCACAAGCATTGCCTTCTTATTTTACTTCTTTTAGCTGTTTAACTTTGTAAGATGCAAAGAGGTTGGATCGAGTTTAAATAACTGTGCTACCCCTTTTCACATCAAAGAATGGAGAACTACTGACAACGTAGGCCGCGCCTGCCTCTCCCATCTGCCTGTGTGGCTGGCAGGGAAGGAAAAGAACTTGCATGTTGGAGAAGGAGGAAGCTGGGTGGGACGACAGTGAAATCTAGAGTAGAAAGCTGGTCCAAGGTGTTCTGCGGGCTGTAAAATGCAGTTTAATCAGAGTGCATGGACTATAGCCTGCCAGGCTCCTCTGTCCATGGAATTTTCTAGGCAAGGATACTGGAGTGGGTCGTTATTTTCCTCTCCAGGGGATCTTCCTGACCCAGAGAGCAAACCAAGTCTCCTGCATTGGCAGGAGATTCTTTACACCTGAAAGATGATGCTGTGAAAGTGCTGCACTCAATATGCCAGCAAATTTGGAAAACTCAGCAGTGGCCACAGGACTGGAAAAGGTCAGTTTTCATTCCAATTCCAAAGAAAGGCAATGCCAAAGAATGCTCAAACTACCACACAGTTGCACTCATCTCACACGCTAGTAAAGTAATGCTCAAAATTCTCCAAGCCAGGCTTCAGCAATACGTGAATTGTGAACTCCCTGATGTTCAAGCTGGTTTTACAAAAGGCAGAAGAACCAGAGATCAAATTGCCAACATCCTCTGGATCATGGAAAAAGCAAGAGAGTTCCAGAAAAACATCTATTTCTCCTTTATTGACTATGCCAAAGCCTTTGACTGTGTGGATCACAACAAACTGTGGAAAATTCTGAAAGAGATGGAAATACCAGACCACCTGACCTGCCTCTTGAGAAATCTGTATGCAGGTCAGGAAGCAGCAGTTAGAACTGGACATAGAACAACAGACTGGTTCCAAATAGGAAAAGGAGTACGTCAAGGCTGTATATTGTCACCCTGCTTATTTAACTTCTATGCAGAGTACATCATGAGAAACACTGGACTGGAAGAAACACAAGCTGGAATCAAGATTGCTGGGAGAAATATCAATAACCTCAGATATGCGGATGACACCACCCTTATGGCAGAAAGTGAAGAGGAACTAAAAAGCCTCTTGATGAAAGTGAAAGAGGAGAGTGAAAAGGTTGGCTTAAAGCTCAACATTCAGAAAACGAAGATCATGGCATCTGGTCCCATCACTCCATGGGAAATAGATGGAGAAACAGTGGAAACAGTGTCAGACTTTATTTTTAGGAGCTCCAAAATCACTGCAGATGGTGACTGCCGCCATGAAATTAAAAACGCTTACTCCTTGGAAGAAAAGTTATGATCAACCTAGATAGCGTATTCAAAAGCAGAGAGATTACTTTGCCAACAAAGGTTCATCTAGTCAAGGCTATGGTTTTTCCTGTGATCATGTATGGATATGAGAGTTGGACTGTGAAGAAGGCTGAGTGCCGAAGAATTGATGCTTTTGAACTGTGGTGTTGGAGAAGACTCTTGAGAGTCCCTTGGACTGCAAGGAGATCCAACCAGTCCATTCTGAAGGAGATCAGTCCTGGGATTTCTTTGGAAGAAATGATGCTAAAGCTGAAACTCCAGTACTTTGGCCACCTCATGTGAAGAGTTGACTCATTGGAAAAGACTCTAATGCTGGGAGGGATTGAGGGCAGGAGGAGAAGGGGACGACCAAGGATGAGATGGCTGGATGGCATCACTGACTCGATGAACGTGAGTCTGAGTGAACTCCAGGAATTGGTGATGGACAGGGAGGCCTGGCGTGCTGCGATTCATGGGGTTGCAGAGTCGGACACGACTGAGCGACTGAAATGAACTGAGCCACCTGAGAAACTCTCCAAGCCTTCTGGCCTACACCAACACAGAACAGTTGATTGACTGATTGGTGATGCATAATGAATCAAATGTCAATGAAACCCACCAGAACCATTTTATCACAAAGATCTGTTTGGATATTTTGGGATTCTTCAGTGGAGGAGGTGGTGGCGGTGGTGAAGATGATGGTGATAATGGTTGTGGTTGTGGTCGTGGTGGTGATGGTGGTGATGGTGATGATGGTGATGGTGATGATGGTGGTGGTCATGGTGATGGTGGTGATGGTGATGGTTGTTGTTATGCTGTTGTTGGTGGTGGTGGTGATGAAGATGGTGATGGTGGTGGTGATGATTGTGGTGGTGGTGGTGGTTGTAGTGCTGGTGATGGTTGTGGTTGTGGTGGTGGTGGTGGTGGTGGTGATCGTGGTGGTGATGTGGTGATGGTTGTGGTTGTAGTGCTGGTGATGGTGGTGGCGGTATGCCAGTGGTGCATGTTATTGACACAGGAAGTCAGTGTTCTCAAGCGGAGTGCAAAGGAGAGAATGACAGCTTCCTTCTGGAGGGCCTCTATGGAGAAGAGGAAGGACACTGTAGGAGCTGCCTCCAGGAGGGCTGCTACCCTCTTGTCATTAGAGTTCTAGCTTCCTATGATAGAGCTCTTATGGAACCAGCATAATAACCTCACACCGCTCAGGGTTATCAGTGATCCAGACACCCTGCCTCTGCTTATGGCTTAGACAAGAAGACTCATATTAAAAGAGTTATCTTGATCTTAGATCTTGGAGTTGTGATGTCTCTGTCCTCCCTTTGATGATGGAGTCTTTTCTATCAAATCTTTATCTGGAGAAATCCATTTGGGTGAAGAAGATTCCAACAACTCAGTAATAAATCATCTCATTGCCAAGACAATAGGACTATCAATGACCTCCATACTCTCATCACAGGCACCTCAGTCATGGATGAGATCGAGCCCCTCATGAAGAGACTGATTCTGCATAGTCATCTTCAACTTAAGACTTAAATGCTCTTTTGCCCACCACACCCTTTGAAATGGCAAGAGAGGTGCTCTGTTCCTATATCCAAGAATAAGAAACCCATGAGTTCAGTTTCAGTTCAGTTCAGTCGCTCAGTCGTGTCTGACTCTTTGCAACCCCATGAATTGCAGCACGCCAGGCCTGCCTGCCCATCACCAACTCCCGGAGTTTACTCAAACTCATGTCCATTGAGTCCGTGATGCCATCCAGCCATCTCATCCTCGGTCATCCCCTTCTCCTCCTTCCCCCAATCCCTCCCAGCATCAGAGTCTTTTCCAATGAGTTAACTCTTTACATGAGGTGGCCAAAGTACTGGAGTTTCGGCTTCAGCATCATTCCTTCAAAAGAAATCCTAGGGTTGATCTCCTTCAGAATGGACTGGTTGGATCTCCTTGTAGTCTAAGGGACTCTCAAGAGTCTTCTCCAACACCACAGTTCAAAAGCATCAATTCTTCGGCTCTCAGCCTTCTTCACAGTCCAACTCTCATATCCATACATGACCACAGGAAAAACCATAGCCTTGACTAGACGGACCTTAGTCGGCAAAGTAATGTCTCTGCTCTTTAATATACTCTCTAGGTTGGTCATAACTCTTCTTCCAAGGAGTAAGCGTCTTTTAATTTCATGGCTGCAGTCACCATCCGCAGTGATTTTGGAGCCCCCAAAATAAAGTCTGACACTGTTTCTACTGTTTCCCCATCTATTTCCCATGAAGTGATGGGACCAGATGCCATGATCTTCGTTTTCTGAATGTTGAGCTTTAAGCCAACCTTTTCACTCTCCTCTTTCACTTTCATCAAGAGGCTTTTTAGCTCCTCTTCACTTTCTGCCATAAGGGTGGTGTCATCTGCGTATCTGAGGTTATTGGTATTTCTCCCAGCAATCTTGATTCCAGCTTGTGTTTATTCCAGTCCAGCATGTCTCATGATGTACTCTAATGGCAAGATCATGCTGTAACTTAGGTGAAGCTCTTTAGACTGCCGTATTACTTGGGGTATGTCTGGAAATGTTTAGGATTGTTTTTCAACTTGAGGCTCTGCCCTTTGGAAGGGAACTCTCTGGTGGGAGCACAGCTGTCCTGAACTGATGTGACACAACGCTCTGTAGATTTTCACCACTTGTCAGACAACCAGCCCTGTGAGCTTACTCAGGTTTATAAAAGTGAGGGCAATGACTGAGGACAGCCTGCTTGGCAGTTCACAACCCTCCTCACACTGATCGTGATGAGTCTGATGGCAAGTCCAGTGGGTCTGCAGAGTTGGAGCACAGGCCAAGAGAATAAGTTTATGGTTGCTCAAGATGAAGGGTGTTGTTTGCGAAAGCAGGGTACTGAGGTCATGGTGCAGGAGGCTGAGAGCTACAGGCTGAAGTTGAGAAGTCCAGAGACACATGTCTTCCAATAACTGATGCAGATCCTTTCAATAAGAAGCTGCAGTGGAAGATAAGAAACTTCAAGGCAAGTGCAATGATATCATTAAGATGAGTCAGTCTACTTGAGAACAGGAGTTTCCAGAAACAAAGGTACAAAGAGTATCTTGCCAAACCAACCTCACACGTCTGTCTCAGATGGCAAGGCCATGCCTAAGGGGATGTCACAGGGCTTCAGAGGGGCCACATTCCTTGTGATGGGTCTGAATCCATCAGTAAGACCTGTAAACACATATCCCACCCAGCTAATCCAACATATAAATAAAAAACAATATATTGCCAAGTCTGCACAATGGCAGGATTTTCAGTTCAACCACTCAGTCGTGTCCAACTCTTTGCGACCCCATGAACCACAGCATGCCAGGCCTCTCTGTCCATCACCAACTTCTGGAGTTTACCCAAATTCGTGTCCATTGAGTTGGTGATGTCATCCAACCACCTCATCCTCTGTCACCCTCTTCTCCTCTTGCCCTCAATCTTTCCCAGCATCAGGGGCTTTTCAAATAAGTCAGCTCTTTGCATCAGGTGGCCAAAGTATTGGAGTTTCAGCTTCAACCTCAGTCCTTCCAATGAATATTCAGGACTGATCTCCTTTGGGACGGACTGGTTGGATCTCCTTGCAGTCCAAGGGACTCTCAAGAGTCTGATAGAATGTGGTCCACTAGGGAAGGGAATGGCAAATCACTTCAATATTCTTGCCTTGAGAACCCCATGAACAGTATGAAAATGCAAAAGATAGGACACTGAAAGATGAACTCCCCAGGCAGGGTTTTAGTTGTTATATAAATTCCTGAGCATTCTGATATATGAAAGTCCATTCAGCAAATGAAACTCTAGTACTTTGGCCACCTCATGAGAAGAGTTGACTCATTGGAAAAGACTCTGATGCTGGGAAGGATTGGGGGCAGGAGGAGAAGGGGACGACCAAGGATGAGATGGCTGGATGGCATCACGGACTCGATGGACATGAGTCTGAGTGAACTCCAGGAGATGGTGATGAACAGGGAGGCCTGACGTGCTGTGATTCATGGGATCTCAAAGAGTCGGACACAACTGAGTGACTGAACTGAACTGATTCAGGAAAAGAAGTAAAAACTTTTCCAATATCAGGTCTGTAAAAATGTGGAAGATAGAATTTGTGTGCTTGGGAATAAATATCTATTTAAAATCACCACGTCATAAAAGGAAGAAAACCAGTCTCCATCCCCTGAACGAGCATTAACAGAGAGTGTCTATTGGCTTGAAGGTGCCCTGAGTTATTAACTATCTGGGGAAGACAAAGACTTGTGCCCTAGGAGCTATGGCAAAAGTGTGGTCATATAATTCTCATTGCTAGGTATGTTTTCATCAGAGGACTGACTGTTTTGAGGGTTTTAAATTCAGAGAAGAATTTATCTTGTGAATCCTTCTGAAAGGAACATTAAGCAAGTTAATGAGTAATGTCTTTGTGCAGTTTTACAGAAAATTTAAAAATGTTTTTCATGGAGAGGTTTCTTAAAGAAACCCTTGAAAAAAAAATCTGAGGAAACTCAGCCTCAAATAAGATCAGGTTCCTTTAATACAAAAGTCACTAACCCTTCCCTGAGAAGTCACTGGATACCAGGCACTTAGGCCAGGCACTAAGAGCAGTGAGTAGTATATATATTTGATTTATGTTAAGACTTCCAACTTGTATTATGATGTCTCAAGATTTCCATACACTATGGAATACTACTCAGCCCTTAAAAAGAATAAATTTGACTCAGTTCTAATGAGATGGATGAAATTGGAACCGATTATACAGAGTGAAGTAAGCCAGAAAGAAAAACACCAATACAGTATACTGACACATATATATGGAATTTAGAAGACAGTAATGATGACCCTATATGTGAGACAACAATGAGACACAGAGGTATAGAGTGGACTTTTGGACTCTGAGGGAGAGGGAAAGGGTGGGATGGTTTGGGAGAATGGCAATGAAATATGTATATTTTCCTGTAAGAAACGAAGCGCCAATCTATGTTCAATGTAGGATGCAGGATGCATGGGGCTAATGCACAGGATGATTCAAGTAGAGGATGTGGGGTGGGAGGTGGGAGGGGGCTTTGGCATTGGGAGATTGTGTTCACCTCTGGCTGATTCGTGTCAATGTATGGCAAAACAAATACAGTATTGTAATTTAAAAAATAAATAAATTTAATTTAAAAATTAAAAAAAAAAGGAGCAAAACAAATCAATGAAACCTATTCACCAAGATGAAAATAAGTTAGATTAAGGCAGAAAATTCTATTGTGCTCATTTCCTTGCTTTTGTTGCCTTTAGCTCTGTACTTGTTTTTTTTTTTCTTTGAAAGTGAGATTTTCTTTTTCCATTTTTGGCATATGCATGGTGATTTCCATTGTGACTTTATATTATAATTTTAAAATTTTATCCAATAATACATGTACATGGTTTGAAGTGTCCCATGGTATCACCAGGCTAAGAGTGAAACAATGGTCCTCTGTTCCTTTCTTTCTCACCCCCATGTCCACACTCAGGAGGGAATAAATTTCAGCAATTGCTGCTGTCTTCATTTTTCCATTTCTTCCACCCGTCTAAATAACAGGAATATATGGCCCTTGCTTGATTTTAAAATGTTAACATTATGATGACTTTCTTCCATGAAAGAAGAGGATCCGTGGCTTTCTTACACCAGTTTCTCTGTGCCTCCCCACCCTATACACTCCCAACATGTAATACTACAATTTTTCAGATCAGCATTCTTCATTCTTATCTTGATATATTTAGACAATATCTATGTTATCACAGCTTAAACACATTGCCTCCTATGATATCATTTCCTTTCTTGTACAGCTTTTTATTTTTCCTGGAGTTCATAACTACCTTTTCTCTTCTGATTTCTGTATCTGTCAGTAGTTTACTCTCAAACTGTCGGAATTCCATATAGAGAAACATTAATAATCACTGAGGATCATGTTTTTCTTGGAGGGTCTCTCCACTTCAGTCCTCTTACTGTTAGTCTGCACTGGTTATTTCTCAGTCCTGCTGCACAATTGCTGTTCTGCTTTGTTTGTTTGTTTGTTTGTTTTTCTCATAAATTGGGAATATCTTCTTCTCTCTTCTCTTTTGAGCCCTTCCTTTCTAGAACCCTTCTCTCTCTCTCTCTCTCTTTTTTTTTTTTGGTGGTTTACTCCTTTGTTTTGGTGGAGCACATCCTGCAGTATTTTCCTAACAAAGTGCCCTTGGCAATAAAAACTGTTGGGGGACTTGCATGTCTGAAAAAGTTTTATTCTCCCCCCAACTTGACTTGGTATAGGATTCTAGGTTAGAAATCATTTCTCCTTAAAAGTTTGAAGACATCACTCTACTTTCTCTTCCATTCTAAAGCTGCTCTTTTGAAATTAAACGCTATTTCAGTCCCTGACTTCCTGTTGGCAACCTGTATTTTCTCTCTGAAAAGTGTTAGAATCCTTTCTTCATTCCTAGTCTCTAAATTTCCCAGGGTTGAACTTTAGTGTGAGTATATTTTCATTCATTCCTGCTGAGTACTTGTGAAAAACCTTTCCATCTAGAAATTCAGATGTACCAGTCCTTGGAATATTTAATGTCAGTTTTTAAAAAGTTACATTAATTCTCCTTCATTTTCTGCCTGTGCCTCCTGTGGAGAACCTGTTAGACCTCTTAGGCTGTTGGACCTCATAGATGGAGCCTCTGATTTTCTTATTCATTGCCTCCTATATTTATCTTTGTTGCAATCTACTTTTCACAACTTTACTTCAAGTTTATATCAACTGCCCGTCAAATGGGGCGCCTGATGGGAGAGAAAGAGGGGTCATGATGGCTTTGAACATTAGGAAGAAGGGTGCCCTACTTTTTCTTGACATGGTGGGGAAGCAGCTGGAAGGGCAAGTCCCACCTCCATCTAGGATCCATCACACCTGAAATGCTGGTAGACGTGTACATGGAGATGCAATGAGTCTGGAGTTTAAGGGAAATGGAAGATACTTTGCAAATGGATATATTTAGAAAGTGGGATTGTAGCATATGCCGTTTTGTAACCTGCTTTTTAAAAAAACTTAACAGCATATTGTGAGCCTTTTCTCCTCCTTATTGGTACTTTTGATTGAGTGGGGCGTTATTTATTGCCACCTGGGGAAATCTTATAATGTCCCCCTGCTCCACCCCAGCCTCTAGCCAGGGACTGGTTCATGTGCTCTGTCTGTTGGTTCGGAAAGCTTAGGTGATACTCAGGCCTGCAAAAGAGCACAAGGTACCAGGGTCTGCATAGGCATTGCCTCCAGGCTGAGGAGCACAGGGTGGGAGCTCAGTAATCATTCCAGGTGGGGACAATTATCCCTGGGGTGCCCAAGGGGCTTGAAGGCATCTGCTATTGATAGAACATATTGGCTGGCCTCCAATTAGCACTGCAGGGCAACTGATTGCAGGAAAACCCACGCACACAGGGGCATATGTGCAGCAGGCATCTCCACTCTCAAGCTCGGCAACCCCACCATCTGAGATGCGTCACTATTCATTCAGGCTGGGAGAGCTCCTTGGCCAAGCCCAGCGGAACCTTGAGGGCAGCCGGACCCTCACCCCCATCTGCACTCAAGGATGCCTTCCTGGCTTCTGGGAAGTGTGGCTCAACCTGCCCTCTGTCTTTCTTTTTTCTCTCCCGTCAACTCTTACCACCTCCTTTTGGCTCCAGACAATCATCATGGGCTAAAGAGAGAGGCTGGAGTCCAGTTCTCAAAGGAGAATAAAAGGAAGAAATACAGACTCTGGGCTGTGGGGAAACATGCGTGGACTGGGGTCTCTGGCTTCAGAACAAAGCAAAGGTCTGCTGGCTCAGATGTCGGCCAGAGAGAGTATCTCACCACCTAAAATGAGTGCTCATCAGGGGGAGGTTGAGTCTGGAAGGAAGGCTGGACCACAGTCTTGACCTCTGTCCCTGGGTGCCGTGACTACAGCGAGTTGGCTCAGCTGAGAGCGAACATGCTAGAAAAATGGAAGAAGTTGTTTTCAGAAATCGAGCCAAAGATGAGCAGATGCCCGTGTTTTGCTGTTGCCATTACTATGTCTTCTCTGCATAACATACTCCCAAAAAGATGTTTAAAATGCTTTAGGAGTCGTGTTTCATCAACATCTCTTGATGGTAGGTGGGCGGTAAGGAGGCGGCAAGGCAGCTTGTCCTGTGGACATGCTTCATTTCAAGCGGAGAGGGAAATCTGGACAGGGAGGGGCTTTGTTACCAGGATTTGTTCACCTGGGTTTGGTAGGTATGGAAAGCCAAGGTGAACGTCAGCAAGCATTTATCAGGGTGTCCCCGTGCCAGCGCTGAGTCCTGGGAGAACAGTGATGGGGAAAGTCAAATATTCTTTTGAAAACGGCAATTTGAGATCAAAAGGAGACATGTGGATGTAAAGACACAGGTCACGTGAGTGGGTCTGATGCTGAAAAGAACCAAGCTGAAAGGCGCCATGAACATAACAGAAACTGTAAAGCATCAGGGCACACATCTGAAAGAAACCACCTTTTATAGCTTAACTGGAAAGCAGGAGATGTTTTAAAATATAACTTTTTGGATAGATCATATATTTAGGTGATTTAAATATCCAAAACATACAAAAAGGTATGGCCTGAAAAGTCCTGCTTCCTGCCCTGGACACATGCATTTCTTCTTCATTCTGTGGGCAATTATTTTTATAAATTTCTTGTTTGTCCTTCTGATGTTTCTTTATAAAATTTAAGCATACATGCATATATATTATTTCTTCCTTTCTTACATAAGTAAGTGCAGATTCTATATAATAGGTGTGATAGTTTTCTGGGCCTTACAAGAAATTAGCACAAATTTAATGAAGACAATACATGATTTATTACCTCATAGCTGGGTCAGGAGTCTGGGTGGGCTTGGCTGGGTTCTTGGCACTGCTGCTGCTGCTGCTAAGTCGCTTCAGTCGTGTCTGACTCTGTGTGACCCCATAGCTGGGGGCTCACTGTCTCTGGGATTCTCCAGGCAAGAACACTGGAGTGGGCTGCCATTTCCTTCTCCAGTGCATGAAAGTGAAAAGCAACAGTGAAGTTGCTCAGTGGTCCCTGACTCTTAGCGACCCCTGGACTGCAGCCCACCGGGCTCCTCCGTCCACGGGATTTTCCAGGCAAGAGCACTGGAGCGGGATGCCATCGCCTTCCCTGGGGTTCTTGGCACAGGGGCTCACACAGTGACAGCTGACCTGTTATCTGGGCTGCATTGTCATCAGAGGGGCTTCTCAAGTGGTGCAGTGGTGAAGAATCCACCTGCCAAGGCAGGAGTCTCAAGAGACATGGGTTCGATCCTTGGGTTGGGAAGATCCCCCTGGAGTAGCAAATGGCAACTCACTCCAGTATTTTTGCCTGAAAAATCCCAAGGACAGAGGGGCCTAGTGGGTAGCCGTCCATGTGGTCAAAACAAGTCAGACACGACTGAGAGACTGAGCATGCACACCTTGTCATCAGAGACTCAACTGGGGCCAAGTCTGCTTCCAACCTCCCTCAAGCTATTGGCTGACTTCATCTCTTTGTAGCCATGACATCATGGTGGCTTTCTCTTTCAAAGTCAATGAAGAAAGAATGTCTAACCTAAAGAAGGGCCTCTTTTGAGGGATTTTAAAGTTGGCTTAAAGCTCAACATTCGAAAAACTAAGACCATGGTATCTGGTCCCATCACTTCATAGGAAATAGATGGGGAAACAGTGGCTGACTTAATTTTTATGGGCTCCAAAATCACTGCAGATGGTGACTGCAGCCATGAAATTAAAAGACGCTTATTCCTTGGAAGGAAAGTTATGACCAACTTAGATAGCATATTGAAAAGCAGAGACATTACTTTGCCAAAAAATGTCCGTCTCGTCAAGGGTATGGTTTTTCCACTGGTCATGTATGAATATGAGAGTTGGACTATAAAGAAAGCTGAGCACTGAAGAATTGATGCTTTTGAGCTGTGGTGTTGGAGAAGACTCTTGAGAGTCCTTTGGACTGTAAGGAGATCCAGCCAGTCCATCCTAAAGGAGATCAGTCCTGGGTGTTCATTGGAAGGACTGATGTTGAAGTTGAAACTTCAGTGGTTTGGCCACCTGATGCAAAGAGCTGACTCATTTGAAAAGACCCTGATGCTGGGAAAGATTGAGGGCAGGAGGAGAGGGGGACTACAGAGGATGAGATGGTTGGATGGCATCACTGACTTGATGGACGTGGGTTTGGGTGAACTCCAGGAGCTGGTGATGGACAAGGAGGCCTGGCGTGCTGCAGTTCATGGGGTCGCAAAGAGTCAGACACAACTGAGCGACTGAAATGAACTTAATTAGGTTAGGACCTCCTAGGATACTCTCCCCATTTGATTAATTCAGAAACGGCTGATTTAGAATCTTAATTATATTTGCAAAATCCCTTCACCTTTGCCATATTTCATTGGCCAAGAAGCAAGTCAGACTCCGTGCAGTCAAGAAAAGTAGGTTGTACAAAGGTGTGTCTCACTAAGAGTTCACTTAGGGAACGTCTTGCACGTGTGCTGTTGCTCAGCCATGTCCAGCCTTTTGCAACCCTATGGACTAAGGCCCGTCGGGCTCCTCTGTCCAAGGGATTCTCCAGGCAGGAATACTAGAGTGCCTTGACGTTTCCTCCTCCAGGGGACTCCCCAACCCAGGGTTCTGCATTGGCAGGTGGATTCTTTACCACTGAGCCACCTGAGAATCCCTAGGGAATCTCAGATATACCAGAAATTGGCAAATAATACCCCATGGGCCAAATCCAGCCTGCTACCTGTGTTTGCAAATAAGATTTTATTAGAACACAGTCATGGCCATTAGTTTACATATTGCCCATGAGTGCTTCCTTGCTAACATAGCAGAGTTGAAGGGTTGTAACAGAAAGTGTGTATGGCCTTGTAGGCCTAAAATATTTACTACTGACTCTTTATAGAAATACATTATACACTATTTTGCAACATGCTTTTTCTCTTACCATTAAAACTTGGTGTTCTTTTTGTCAGTACACATCAACCTTTATCCTTGTTCACAGCTTTGTGGGCCCAGTATTCCATGTACATGGCTATGCCATAGTTTGTTCAGCTGGTCCCTGACTGCTAGACACAGTGGTTTCCAGTCTTTTGCTAGACATGATCTTGGAAGTAAGAATTTTAAAAATCCTAATTAAATGAAGTCAAATATACTTGTTTCTCATTTTATTATGCTTTAACCAAAGCTCCTTTGGGTATTAAATTTTTTTCTGATTAAAAATGTAATACAGTTTTATACAAACTTTGGAATAAAAACTGCGAGACATTTCTGGGAAGATGGTGGTGAAGAAACTTACCTCTGATATCTTTTTCTCACAGTCTATTAAACCATCAACTACCTTCACTGAACTTAACAGAGGCAAGAGCCACAAGATGTAAGGGAGCCTTAGAGGCTGTGGGAGGCTGGAGTCTGGTCCTCTCGGGCCACTGAGAGCCTGGCACCCAAGAGCCCTGGAGTGAGCCTTGGGCTCAACAGTACCAGCTCAAGGATACCCTGGGGCCCCCTGGAAGGATGGAGCTAGCCAGGAGCCCCCCACTGTGGAAGATCCACCTGTCTCCCTAGTCCCAGGGAGCCTCAGACAAACTGATCAGGTGAGCCCACTGGTCTACCTCTGAGAACAAGAGGGCATCAGCCTTGCAGAGGAGGAATGAGGTCCTACTCCCCAGCTGCAGGCAGGGACCCAAGTATCTCCTGCTTTCTCATGGGCCCTTAGGAGCAAGGTCTGCTCTGCTGCTGCCATTCATGGGTAACTGCCATTGTGGCCCCCCAGCAGCTGGGCATGGCTCCAAGGGTAAAGGGAGCTGCAAGCAGGCAAGGGGAAAAAGCAAGGCATCTTAGCGATACCTTGGGGAGGGAGAACGAACAGTCAGCTTGCTCAGAAATGGCCCCCTGCAGAAGGCATCTTGACTAGAAACCAGAAAGGCACTTAAGAGATTCAATTACAGCACATACTGGAACCAAAGAATTATTATTATTTTTTTTTTTAAGTACATATCTTTAAAGGGATAACATCCTCCACTTAGATACAAATTAGTGATCTGAAAGATGAAGTGGAAGATATAGCTCAAAACCAAGGACAACATATACAGAGCTAAAAATCATAAAGGGGAAAATAACAGATAAAAGTCATAAGGGAAACAAAATAAGAAGCTTGCCTGCTAGAACCATGAAAGCTAATATGCAAAACGGCAGAGGAACAGCATAAGGGAGTCGCCAGCTATAAACGCGCTTGAACCCCCAGCTAGAGCAGGCTCAAGCACGAATGAAAGCAGCCGACTGAGTTCCAGTGAAGCCTCATGAAATGAGATACCCATAGGCTTGGGACGGAAATATCACTGCCCTTCAGGGGCTAGAGAAAACTTTAGAAGCTTCCAAAGAGAAAGACCTGTGGGCTGTGCGTGCTAAGTTGTTTCAGTCATTTAGGACTCTGGGAGACGCTATGAAATGTAGCCCACCAGGCTCCTCTGTCCATGGGATTCTCCAGGCAGGAATACTGGAGTGGGTTGCCAAGCCCTCCTCCAGGGGCTCTTCCTGACTCAGGGATTGAACCTGGGTCTCCTGAGGATTCTGCATTGCAGGAGGATTCTTTACTGCTGAACCTCCAGGGAAGAGAGACTTGCTATTTACAAGAATAGAAGAAAATGGAGTACTGTAAGATTTTTCTTTTTCAAATTTTAACTCAGATAATTGCTTTACAGTTTGTGATGGTTTCTGCCATACATCAACATGAATCAACCACAGGTATACATACGTCTGCTTCCTCTTGAGCCTCCTTCCCACCTCCCTCCCCATCCCATCCCTCTAGGTTGTCAGAAAGCAGGGACTTTGGGTTCTCTGTGTCACACAGCAAATTCCCACTGGCTATCTATTTCGCATATGGTAATGTGTATATTTCAATGCTACTTCCTCAGATCACCCCACCCTCTTCTCCTACACTTTGTCCAAAAGCCTGTTCTCTATGTCTGCGTCTCCTTTGATGCCCTGCAAACAGGATCATCAGTATCATCTTTCTGGATTCCATATATATGTGTTAACGTTGTCAGATTTCCCACTCATACCACTGGCAGGAAGAAGGTGCTGGAACAATATTTATGTAGTATTGAAAGGGACAAAGGTCTCCTTAGGTCTTCTGCCCATTTTTTGATCAGAAAGACATGAACACATATATGTGGAATCTAGAAAAACAGTACAGATGATTCTATTTGCAAAGCTGAAACAGAGACACAGATGTAGAGAGCAAATAGACAGATACCAGGAGGAAAGTGAAGAGAGGGAGGAATTGGGAGGTTGGGATGGACAAATATACACTAACGATACTATGCAATGCTTAACTAAGGGGAACCTCCTGTATAGCACAGAGAACTCCACTGAATGCTCTGTGGTGACCTGAACAGGAAGGGAGTCCGGAAGAGAGGGCATGCATGTTTGTGTATGAGTGATTCACTTTGCTTTGCAGTAACACTAACACAATATTGTAAATCAACGATACTCCAATGGAAATTAATTTAAAAAGGAAAGGGGTACCAGTCAAGCCTGATGGACCTGCAGAGTCATTTGTCTGTCGGTTTGAAAATATCAACTAGGATGGCATGTGGCTAGGAGTGAGAGGAAACCCTCTTGACCTCAGAAGTGTAAGCAAATTGGGGTTTCAGTCATAAAACCCAGGAAATCTGTGTACTGATGTGTGGCTCAGTAATAGAGTCTGGAATGGAGATATGTTCGGGAGATGCTTATATTAAAAAATAAATTTTTTCCTCCTTCCCACTCCCCATGCCTCCATCACAAAGCACTGGGTTGAATTTTTGTGTTATACAGCAGTTTCCCAATAGCTATCTGTTTCACATATGGTCATGTATACGTGTGGGACTTTCAAGGTTGTCCTAGTGGTAAAGAACCCACCTGCCAATGCAGGAAGAATGAGAGATGCGGGTTCAGTCCCTGGGTCAGGAAGATCCCCTGGAGGAGGGCATGGCAACCCACTCCAGTATTCTTGCCTAGAGAATCCCATGGACAGAGGGGGTCTGCCAGGCTACAGTCTACGGGGTCATGAAGAATCCAGAAAAAACTGAAGTGACTTAGCACACGTGTATACGTGTCAATGGTACTTTCTTAGTTCATCCCACCCTCTCCTTCCCCTGCCATGTCCATTCTCTGTGTCTGCATCTCCATTCCTTCCCTGTAGATAGGTTCATCAGCACCATTTTTCTAGATTTCATATATACACTTTAATACACATTGTTTGTTTTTCTCTTTCTAATATACTTTATTCTGTATGACAGGCTCTGGGTTCATCCACATCATTTCAAATGACTCAATTTTGTTCCTTTTTATGGCTAAGTAGTATTCCATTGAATATATCTTTATCCATTCCTCTGCTGATGGGCGTTTAGGTTGCTCCCATATTCTTGGCTATCGTAAAGAGTTCTGCAGTGAGCATTTGGGGTACATGTGTGCTTTTGAGCTCTCAGTAGTGGGGTTACTGGGCCATATGATAGTTCTTTGTTTCGTTTCTAAAGGATCCTCCGATGATTCTTCTTTACCTGAATTTCAAATTCACCTGGGCATTGTATATTTCTTTTAGATAACTAATACTTATTATCATTTTCTTTTTCCTAAATCTGGCAAACTCTGTCCTTTGATGCCCTAATGGACTTGCTCTACCGCAGAAATGATGTGACTGCTCTAGGCATCACACACGCAGTAGGAAGAGAGAGGAAGAGATGGGTTAGTAGCAGATTCCAGCTTATATCTAACTGGCTGAATCATGTCACGTGGCCACATGTAGCAGCTGCAAAGGACATTGAGACAGCAGCTAGAGCATTTATGGCGTCAGCAGAAAAAGGCAAACAAGGGAGAAGAAGCTGGAAATGGGGTTGGACGGCTAACACGCTTGCCTGCTTTGCAGGGACCCTCATGGTGTGCATGTCATGCAGTAAATTATAGGGTGAATTTTATCGTAGTTTATGTGAAGCCTTTCCCTGCGTGTTGTTTAATCAGTTAACTATTTCAGGCATCAAACTATTCACCTTAGTATCCTAAAACGACACCTTATTATTGCTCACAAGTCTATGGGCCAACTGGGTGGTTTTGGTCTTGGCTGAATGTCTGCGTATGACCCTTCACTTTTGTTCATTAAAGTAGGTATTACTTTGACTTCTCTGGTGGCTCAGACAGTAAAGCATCTGCTTACAGTGCGGAAGACTGGGGCTCAGTCCCTGGGTTGGGAAGATCTCCTGGAGAAGAAAATGGCAAGCCATTCCAGTATTCTTGCCTGGAAAATCCCATGGACAGAGGAGCCTGGTAGGCTACAGTCCATGGGATCTCAGAGTTGGACATGACTGAGCGGCCTCACTGTACTACTTTAATTTAGAAAACAATATAGACAGAGAGAAGTGCACGCATCCTGAGGTTTCAGCCTGATAAATTTTTACAAGCTGATCCCACCAGTCCAGCCAGTAGACAGATAAACACAGCGCCAGCACTCCATGACCCCTCAGCATCTCCTTTCAGGCATTTACCTTCCAAAAATAGCCACTGTTCTCGCTCTGCACCGTAGATTTGACTGGCCTCTTTTAGAGTTCCCATACGGGGCTGTGTCTGACTCATTTCATTTTCTATTATATTTGTAAGCCTTGTTGATACAGTCCCACACAGCTGTCATTCATCTGTGTTGGCGATCATGTAGAATTTCATTCTGTGAGCACACTTCAGCTCATTTATCCATTCTAGCACTGATGGATACTTGGACTGTTTCTGATGTGGTGTTATTATGAATAATATTACTATGAATATATTTGAACATATCTTTTTGTGTGCATATACATATACAAAATCAGTCACTGCATACTCGACAGAAGAGTGGCTGTGGCATGGAGTCGGTGTATGTTCAATTATAGTAGATACTTCCAAAGAGATTTCCAAAGACTATGCTCCCACCATGTGCTAAGTTACGTTCCATCAGTGATAAATGAGAGTCCCAGTTGCTTCGCATTCTGGCCAGCAACTGTCCTGCCCATTTAAATTTTTGTCATTTTGATAGGGTTTAGGGCTATCTTGTTTCAAAATGTACGTTTTCCTGAAGGAAACATTATCTGACAATGTTGGTTAGGGAGAGGGAAGAAGGAAGCTAGTGTTTATTGAGCACCTATTATGAGCATTTTTAAGATACCCTCACATACTGAGCTGAGATTCAGCCTGATAAACAGAGGCTGGATGCCATCTAGGACTGGCAAAAGAGAGGACCATGATGGCTTGTCGTGATAGAACAGTTGGTTGGATAAAATTCTCAGCATCTGAGTCTGATCACAGCTTTTAACCTACTGCCCACTCTGTTCCTCTGGAATGCTGGTGATGTTTCACTTCTAGCTGCCAACTGCGGTGAGAAAAAGTGGAGTGTTATGTGCCTATGAATGACAGTAAAGCATTCAGACCTGCTACTTGAGTCTCACTGGAACCACTGCATTAGTTTGCTACGGTTGCCAAAACAAAGTGCCACAAACTGGATAGCTTAAAGAACTAATTTATTGTCTCACAATTCTGGAGGCTAGAAGTTGGTGTCAGCAGGGTTGGTTACCTCTGAGGCTGCCAGAGAGAATCCGTATGGTCCTCTTGTCTAGTTTCTGGAGGTTTGCTGGAAATCCTTGGCATGTAGAAGCATCATCCTAATTTCTGCCTTCGTTTCTCGTGGCATTCTCCCTGTGTGCTTGTCTGGCTCAAAATTCCCTTTTTGTAAGGACATTAGTCCTAGCAAACTAAGCATTCACCCTACTTCTTGTATAACTTTCTCTTAAGTAATTTCATCTGCAATGACCCTCTTTCCAAATAAGGTCACATTCTGAGCCACTGAGGTTAGGACTTCAACATATGAATGCCGGCAGGGGAGGGGAGCAAACAATCCAGTTCAAAACACATCCATCACATTCTCTTAGGTAGCATCTATCTGTACGGGACGCATGCATGCACACACACAGGCTGATAGATGCGGGCGCAGCGGCGCGAGTGGTGAAGAATCTGCCTGCTGAGGCAGGGGATGCGCGCGACGCCCGGCTTGATGCCTGGGTCAGGAAGGTCCCCTGGAGGAGGAGTGGAAGCCCACTCCGGTATTTCTTGCCTAGAAAGTTCCATGGACAGAGGAGCCTGGTGGGCTACAGTCCATGAGGTCTCAAAGAGTCAGACATGACTGAGCACACAGTATGTATAGGTATGCTGCTGCTGCTGCTGCTGTTGCTGCTGCTGCTGCATCGCTTCAGTCGTGTCTGACTCTGTGCAACCCCAGAGACGGCAGCCCACCAGGCTCCCCCATCCCTGGGATTCTCCAGGCAAGAACACTGGAGTGGGTTGCCATTTCCTTCTCCAGTGCATGAAAGTGAAAAATGAAAGGGAAGTTGCTCAGTCGTGTCCGACTCTTCATGATCCCCACCCCATGGACCACAGCCTACCAGGCTCCTCTGTCCATGGGATTTTCCAGGCAAGAGTATTATAGTGGGGTGCCATCGCCTTTTCTAATGTATAGGTATAGATACAGGTATCAGTTCTGTTAAGTTCAGCTGCTCAGTCATGTCTGACTCTTTGCAACCCCATGGGCTGCAGCGCTCCAGACTTCCCCCGTCCATCACCAACTCCTGGAGCTTGCTGAAACTCATGTCCACCAAGCCGGTGAGATAGAGGTATCAAGTCGGTTAGATGTAAGTATAAGTATAGATATAGCTATATTCCTATGCTCTCCTCCAGCTGTGTGTGCACATGTGTATTAAATCTCATTCATTTCCCTATTGTGCAAGGCTGGGTACTCTGGGAACTCAAGGGAAAACAATCTCCAACAGGGTCACTGCCCTCAAAGGGCTTGCATTTTATCAGGTTAAGGTAGACAATCAACTGCTAAGCAGATGAAAGACGACTCGGCTAGAAATCTGCGTCCCAAAGAAAATAGGACTAGTTAATGTGTTGGAGTCCAGCTGGAGGTGAGATGGGCTTGTACTGTTTTAGAAGAGTTGATCCAGGAAGTCCACTGTGAGGAGGTGAGGAGGAGAGATCAGAGGGCACCACCCAGGCCAAGGCCATGTGGGAGGACCAGCTCCATCTCTTTGGGAAACAGCGAGGTTCATGTGGCCAGAGTGTGCAGAGCAGCAAGAGATGAACTGGAGGGCCAGACTGTGGTGAGGGTCCATGGGGTCTTAGAGGCTGCGGCAAGCTTTGCCTTTTATTTTTAAGGTGTGGGCAGTCCTTTGGAGGGCATGCTGTATTTTGCATTTGGAAATATTTTCTGAAGTGTCCTTGAGTGCCTTATTATGTAACCGAGACAAAAGCCAGAAGGCAGAAGGTTGGAGGGCTTCTTTTAGGTCACAAGCTTTTAGGGGCAGGCTTTGACTAAAATAGACATCTCTAAATCCTCCTCCTGTCAAGCAGAAGGCAGAGAACTGCCTCCTTCCTCTCCTGGGATGCTGAAACAGGAGCTTGGTAATGCATGCAAAGTCTTGTGTACATTCTGTATACGGCAGGAGGCGAGGTTGCATCAGCTAGATTTGTAAAGCTGAAGCTTTCTCGGCGCAAGACAATGAGTTTTCCAACCCAGAGTTTCGGTACCCTTGGCATCCTACATGGGCTTCCTAGGAAAAAAAAAGGGGGTCACACATAGGAAACAGGCTGGCATCCAACAGAACGTCTGTTTGGTTTCATCAGATGGCCCATGCATCACGTCTGCAGTAGCTGCATCCACAGTCTGAGATCTTTGTGGCACCATGACATTGGAAAAGAGCACATTTTACCCCAAATCACCCTTCAGCCTGCTCAACCTGAGTTACGGGATGGAAGGGAAGGCTTGCTGGCTTACGGATTTATTTATGGATTTGGAAAACCTGAAGATTCACAGCTATGTATGTCAGTTGTCACTTGCTGCCTCCCCCACCCCCAAACAGATGCTGATCTTTGATACAGTTCTCTCTTGTTTTAAGATTCATTCATTTACGTGTGTTTCAGTTATGGTGGGCCTTCGTCGCTGCCAGCGGGCCTGCTCTTTGTTGCAGTGCGTGGGCTTCTCGTTGCGGTGGCTCCTCCTATTGGGGAGCACCCGACTCCAGATGCACGTGTTCAGCAGTTCTGGTGCACGGGCTTGGTTGCTCTGTGGCACGCGGCATCCTCTGGGACCAGGGATCAAACCTGTGTCCTTTGCACTGCAAGGCAGATTCTAAACCACTAAACCACCAGAGAAGCCCTAATATGATTCTTTTAAGGGCATGGCTTGGGGATACCAAGCAGGGACTCTGGCTAGAGTTATAAAAATAAATCATGTCACTGAACCAAACACCCTACTGACAAACTTGTGTAGAAAGAAAGTCAAATCCCTCCTACCCTCTCCCTCTTTACACCTAGCATTTACTAGATATTCTGGTCTTAGGTGGTCAAGTCAAGGTCCTCAATCTTAGAGGAGCCACCTCTAGTGGGAATAGAATACGAGCTGAACATGTAATTCAGAATTTTTTAATTTCCATTTTAAAAAGCAACACTTGAAGCCAGGTAAAATTAATTTCAACAATATATTTTATTTAACCTAGTATAGCTGAAAGATTCAGAGAAGGCAATTGCACCCCCACTCCAGTACTCTTGCCTGGAAAATCCCATGGATGGAGGAGCCTAGTGGGCTATGATCCATGGGGTCGCTAACAGTCAGACACGACTGAGCAACTTCACTTTTATGCATTGGAGAAGGAAATGGCAACCCACTCCAGTGTTCTTGCCTGGAGAACCCCAGGGACAGGGGAGCCTGGTTGGCTGCCGTCTATGGGGTCACACAGAGACGGACACGACTGCAGCAACTTAGCAGCAGCAGCAGCAGCTGAAAGATTATCATTGCAATGTGCAATCAATAGAAACCATTATTAATGAGATTTTTTCACTCATTTCCTACCGTGCCTTGGAAATCAGTGTGCATTTTATAGTCACAGCACACCCCACGCACATTTCAAGGGTGAGTAGCCACGTGTGGCTTATGGCCACCATCTTGGACCACCCAGCTGGCCAGTGAACTCTCTCCTTTCCTTTGCCTTTCGTGTCAGCACAGAAAGGCTGAAGAATAATTTGCCAGCACCCTGTAGATGATGTTCTGTCTCCGAGGCAGATCTCCCCCACCGCTAGAGCCTTCCCTTCCTCCCACTCCAGCCGTGTGGTTCTAGTAGGGGCTGCAATCAGAGCATTCATGCTCCTGGCCTCAGTGATGAGTCCATCGATGGGTTTGTGACCTCAGTTGCCCACCTAGAGTCTTTCCCTGTGATGTAAAATGCTGTAAGTGGGGAGAAGTCATTGCCTTGTCTGATTAGGAAGTGTAAGGCTGTTAGGCTTACGGGAGACAGATGCTCTGAGCTGTATAATAGACTTCCTGGACCAGGGAATAAGGGAATAAGGACAACTTGCAGAGAGAAACAGTGTGTGTGTGTGAGAGGGACAGAGAGACGAAGAGAGGGGGGAGAGAACTCGAAAGCAGCTGACCCATCGCCAGCCTCACTCTGTCCCATGGGTTGGGAGCTGTTCATTTTCTTCTTCCACTTAAGTTATTTAGAGCTGTTTTGTGTCCCTTGCGAAATTTTGTTTTCTATAGATTTTTTTTTTTTTGGTGAGCACAAGGCTCTTCTCAAAAAACTCTTGCCTTCTTCCCAGAGTAGTGGGGCTTGGAGAAAACAAAGATGATTTGAACCATAGATTGAGAACACAGCATCAGAGCCGTTCATATTCAGTTACTGTCTGTGTTAAGAGAGGAAGCTAGCCTGCTCTGAGATGACAGACTTGACTCGAATCCAGTCTACCCTCCTCTGACACACTCCGTCTTGGTGACACAGTGTTTTTCGCTATGACAGTCCCAGTGGCCTCCCGAGTGGCGACTGGCTTTTTAGCCAAATGGTAGAGTGTTTCTGTGAAGTGTTTACTTGCTTAATCAAGCCCTCTCTCAACTCAGCTGTTTTGTGCTCAAAAGAACGTTAGTTTCTAATTTTTGCTAACAAAGAAATAAACATGTCACTCCAAGTATAATGGCTGGAGCAATAAGAGCGAATGACATGGCTCACATCCTTCCTTTGGACTCTTTTGAACCCTGTCCTGTGAAAGAGCTTCGGGTCAGCTTTGCGCTGATGAGACACTCTTGCTGTAGTATTTCCCTTACCACAAGGCAATACATTTTAAGTCAATACTTTTTTTTTAATACCCATCTAAGTGAGGCTTAGCTACATAAACCTCATTTCCCCTGTGCTATTGTATCTAAGGATCCAGAAAATTGTATATGGCAGTGTTCTAAATATTGTTACTCAATCTGCTCTTTGGAACTTCCACATTCTATTTAGCTCTTCAGTTCTTCCTTGTCTTGGATCATTTGAGAGCCTGGGCTTTACCCTGGAGCATTCAGTTCAGAGACCTTTACGAAGCTCAAATGTTATATAACCCAGTTTTTCAGGCAGAGGGTAGGTGGGTGGGGGGATGCATGAAGTAAGACCAAGGGTGTTAGCAACACAAAAAGATTAAAGCAAATGGCTTTTAAAGAAGGGGGTCTTCTGAGATGCTTGGGATCTCTGCTCCAGAGTTTAACTTCCTCTTCAGGCCCAGGCTGAGGGTGCTCTCACGTTGACCATGATTATGAAAACTGCCTCCTGAAACTCAAGTCTCCAGGTGTCTTGCTTCTGGTCTCATGGTAGCCCCTGAGTGGTTACTAGGGGTGATGGGAACTAGGCTTTGTCCAGCCTCCCTGCCTGGCGGAAGGTACCAGCACTCTCCTTGTAACTGCCTGCCATGGTCTGAGGTCAAAATTCTGAAGCCACTTCAGAATGGCTTTGATGTACTTGGCTGAGGAAAGATCTTCCCAGAGCCCAGTCGGTCCAGTGTGAGGAGACCCCCATATGGGTCACTCAGGCTTCCTTGGGAACACCTGAGACCACGAGCAGTTACTCTGTGCAGGTGAGCAAGCCCTGTCTCCCCAGTTCTCTGCCCTTAAGCCCATGACTCAGGAAGGGAGATGTCTGCAAGCCTCAGCCCTCAGCAGGAACCACTTGAGAAGGGTCTTTATGAGACCTTGGTAGGAGTCTTTGCCCGTGCCCATGTTCACTCAACAGCATCCATTCTTACTCGAGAAATAATCCCCAAATGTCTGGTGACCACTGCTGCAGGGAGCCGTCTCCTGCTCTGTGAGAAGCTTCTTTTCCCATGAGGGGCTCTTGGGTGGGTGTCCACACTGGGAAGCTTGGGGAGTTGGAGTAAGGGAGTCTCATGCCAGTTAGTACATGCAAGCGCCTCTCCCCACTTCAGTTTGGACACTGTACCCTGATTACCCACAAAGCATGGCATGACAGGCTCTTACTTCCTCTGTTTTCTCTGCTGTGTGCACAGAAAGTCACTCTCATATCCAGGCTTCACAAATAGCAGAGACTTCCCACTCATATTGGGCCAAATTATTTCTTCCTGCCCCATCTGTCTTCTGATTCAAATTTCACTCTCCCAAATCATAACAACTGATAAGCACATCCCCGTCCTGGTTTTAGAGATGATTATCTCATCCTCCCAGACCTTCTCTTTTTAGTCCAGACATCCCCAGTTCTTCTCATCAGTCCCCATCTGTGGTATTTCCACTCCCGCCAGTCTCTCAGTAATTCATGGACAAGTTCCAGGTTGAAAATGAATCAGGCTCTTGCAAAGCTCCTGCCAGGCTTGAGCTCGGCAGTCTGTCTGTTCTGCAGAGTAGGACAAATGTCCATCACTTTCGGTGGACAGAGCTGTTGCTGGTGGCTTTGGATCAGATGAGCTTTCTTGGAACCTCCTTGTAAGTTTCACTAAGTAATCCCGTTCTCTCAATTCTTTGTCCAAAGGCTCCCTTTCTTTTCTGTACATCATGCTTGACCTTTGGCAGAACTGAATCCTCCCTGGACTCTTCTCTCCCACATCTACTTCCTATCCTTTGTGCAGATCCAGGTGTGGGGCTCAGCTCCTCTCCTTCACTTCCAGAACCAGCTGTTTCTATGCCTGGCTTAAGTGAGCCCTAAGAATTCTGGTTCCTAAGTTAGTAGTTCAGGCCTTCTTCTATGGACTGAGGCCCGCCAGGCTCCTCGGTCCATGGGATTCTCCAGGCAAAAAATATTGGAGTGGGTATTCCCTTCTCCAGGTGATGTTTCTGATCCAGGGGTCAAACCCTTGTCTCTTGCATTACAGGCAGATTCTTCACCATCTGAGCCACTAGGGAAGTTCCTAGTTCCTGACTATTCTTACCAACCTGGGCTCACATGTCTTCTCACCTGCTCACTCTCTCCTTTCTCCTCAGCTCAGCTGCTCTCCCCAACTGATCACAGTTTCTCTCTTTTAATGGGCAGAATGGTCACGCTCTTCTGTTTTTTACCCCCAGGCGAGGTTCTGAGCTTTTCTGTGAAGACTGATGAGGGTCCTCTGCTAGGCGCTGGGGCATATGCTCCAAGTGGCCCTCCTATTGCCTCCCTCACCAGTATCTTCAAGAAAAAGGTGGTAGAGAGACTTAGCCCCACTGCTATGTGGGTTCTGTCCTTGATCCCCACCCTCTAAGCAGATGCGGTTGTCAGGTAGTCGCTCAAGTCTCTCAGTTGTGTCTGACTATTTGCGACCCCATGGACTGCAACACGCCAGGTTACCCTGTCCTTCACTATCTCTTGGGGTTTGCTCAAAGTCATGTCCATTGAGTCCATGATGCCATCCAACCGTCTCATCCTCTGTCTCCCCCTTTTCCTTTTACCTTCAATCTTGCCCAGCTTTTCTGAGTCTTTTCCAATGAGTCAGCTCTTTGCATCAAGTGGCCAAAGTATTGGAGTTTTAGCGTTAGCATCAGTCCTTCCAGTGATATTCAGGGTTGATTTCCTTTAGGACTGACTGGTTTGATCTCCTCGCTGTTAAAAGAACTGTCAAGAGTCTTCTCCAGCATCACATCTTCGAAGGCATCAATTCTGCGGTGCTCAGCCTTTTTTATTGTTCAGATCTCACATCTGTATGGTATCCCTAGTGTGTATCCCTAGTGGCTCACTTGGTAAAGAATCTGCCTGCAATGCAGGAGACCCAGATTCAGTCCTCGAACGGGGAAGATCTCCTGGAAAAGGAAATGGCAACCCACTCCAGTATTCTTGCCTGGAGAATTCCACGGACAGAGGAGCCAGGCAGGCTACCGTCCACAGGATTGCAAAGGGTCAGGCACGACTGTGCAACTATCATTTCATTTCATTTCACATCCATGCATGACTCCTGGAAAAATCATAGCTTTGACAATACAGACCTTTGTAGGCAAAGTGATGTCTCTGGTTTTTAATATGCTGTCTAGGTTTGTCACTGCTTCTCTTCCAAGGAGCAAGTCATTTCATTTCATGGCTGCAGTCACCATTGCCCTTTATCAGGTTAGGTTTCAAATAACAAAGGTTCCTTTGTGTTTCTATTAGCATAATCAACCCTGGAATTCCTAAAGGCATTTCCTGTTCTCCACTGAAATCTGTAGAACATTCCAAAAGGCCTCATTGGCCCCCAGCACTGCTAAGGAATCAGAGGGTGCCTTCTGGGCTTTGTCACGTCACGGGACCATAAGAATGGTCATTTTTGTGGGGACGCACCCTTTGCCACTTTTACCCAAGGCCAAGAATGCTACCTAGGAGGTTAATATTTACACCCTTGGTCAAGGTTCCAGGAAAAATACCATGTTGGGAAAAATAAATTCCTAATTGTCCTAGAACCACTGTGGTTTGAAGTCTTTCTTTTGGGCTCCAGGGCTCAATATTGGATTCCCTGGAGGTTCCTTTAAAACAATGTGGATTTGTGGTCATCTCTGTGTCTACTCATTAACCCAGCTAGTATTTATTGAGCAGCTGCTCTGATCCATGCACATGTACTAGAACACAGCAGGGAGTGACACGGAGCCTCTGGCATCACTGTGTTTACAGCATTGTGGGGAACACAGACGCCAGAGCAAACGAACACAAGTGCACAGCACGTAAAGTTCAGTGCACATCAGCTGCTCCCTTTAAGAATGTGATGTCTTCTCCTCCACAAATAAATTCTAAAACGTTCTGTCTAGGACTTCAACACACCTCAAGAGAATCGCCTAGGTATTTCATATTTATTGTTATGATTGTGTATGGAATTTTTCTCCCATTCCATTTTCTGCCAGGTTATTATTGGTGTAAAACAAAAGCTATTGATTTTTATAGATTTATTTTATAAACTGGACACCTTATTAAACTCTTTCGTCGTGTTTTAAAATTTGGTAATAGCTTTTCTGCCGCAAGCAATTTTCACTGACCTCTGGTTGAAGTTCTTCCAGAGCCGCCTTGTCTCTTCCATCGCTTTAAGAGTAAAAACTGTGTATTAAAAAGCACTTTGGAGATAATTCTCTTCTGCTCCTTCGAGCAAGTCCACAGTTTAGAGACATTTATTCTGATTCATCAGAGTTGCGCCCTTTGCTGTAATTCCTTTGTCTCTTACACAGCTGGGGATGTCTTTGCTTGGAATTCTTATCAGCGAGTGTTCGCTCACTGTGGAGCTCTGAGGGGCAGCTGCTAGAGATCCTGTGTGTGCGTTTTCACATCTGCTGCCTCAGGTTAAAGCAAGTGGAGGAGAGGGTGGGCTTTGACGAAGACGGAGGGAGGCTAGACCCACAGCACTTGTGTGTGTGTGATTCCTGTCATTTTATTGAAGCGGCCACCTCTCTCGTCTTACCCTAAGTGGTCCCTCACTCACCTGCTTTCCTGAGCTTCCAAGTATTCATCATCCTGACTCAGGACCTACTCATCTGTTTGTGGTCTTTGTGACAACCCAGTTCTGCTGATCAGGGCTTTGTACCCTTAGTTCACTTCTGATTTCCCAACCATCTGACCAGTGCTTGGTCCTTTCTCGGCTCTCAATACGTTTATGTGACATTAATGAAATCAACAGCCCCTGAGGGACTTCCCTGGTGGTCCAGTGGCTAGGGCTTCACCTTCCAATGAAGAGGGCCGTGGGTTCAGTTCCTGGTTGGGGAGTTAAGATCCCACATGCCTTGTGGCCAAAAATCCAGACAGAAAACAGAAGCAGTATTGTAACATATTCAATAAAGACTTGAAAAATGGTCCACTGAAAAAAAAACTTTAGAAACAGCCCCTGAGTAGCTTCTAGGTGCCAGTTACTGCAAGTGTTCTGGAGATGGATCATGAGCAATGACATGCGTAATTTTCACCTCCTGGGGAGGCAGGTTCTTGCCCAAGAAGGGCAGTGCTGTGCCCCCCACCCCCTGCTCTGAGAGGTCTCCTTTCCCTCTATGGGTGCAGGCTCCATTCCGTGGAGCAGCCCCATTTCTGCCTCAGGGATGCCTACGGGAACCACTGAGCTGGCTCCAGGTGAGGACTCCAGGGCCCTTACTGGCCTCAGATCACCTGCCATCTTGCCATCTTGCTCTAGTGGTTGGTCCCCGCCACTCTGCATTTGGAAACCTGAGGGCAATGTCAGCAGAAATAATCAGTAAGCAATCTATATTAGGAATAGAAAAGAGTTTTATTTGAACCACACTGAGGACTTTTGAAAGTGCTGCACTCAATATGCCAGCAAATTTGGAAAACTCAGCAGTGGCCACAGGACTGGAAAAGGTCAGTTTTCATTCCAATCCCAAAGAAAGGCAATGCCAAAGAATGCTCAAACTACCGCACAGTTGCACTCATCTCACATGCTAGTAAAGTAATGATCAAAATTCTCCAAGCCAGGCTTCAGCAATACCTGAACCATGAATTTCCAGATATTCAAACTGGTTTTAGAAAAGGCAGAGGAACCAGAAATCAAATTGCCAACATCCGCTGGATCATTGGAAAAGCAAGAGAGTTCCAGAAAAACATCTATTTCTCCTTTATTGACTATACCAAAGCCTTTGTGTGGATCAAAATACACTGTGGAAAATTCTGAAAGAGATGGGAATACCAGACCACCTGACCTGCCGCTTGAGAAACCTGTATGCAGGTCAGGAAGCAACAGTTAGAACTGGACATGGAACAACACACTGGTTCCAAATAGGGAAAGGAGTACATCAAGGCTGTATATTGTCACCCTGCTTATTTAACTTCTATGCAGAGTACATCATGATAAACGTTGGACTGGAAGAAACACAAGCTGGAATCAAGATTGCCGGGAGAAATATCAATAACCTCAGATATGCAGATGATACCACTTGTATGGCAGAAAGTGAAGAGGAACTAAAAAGCCTCTTGATGAAAGTGAAAGTGGAGAGTGAAAACGTTGGCTTAAAGCTCCACATTTAGAAAACAAAGATCATGGCATCTGGTACCATCACTTCATGGGAAATAGATGGGGAAACAGTGGAAACAGTGTCAGACTTTATATTTTGGGGCTCCAAAATCACTGCAGATAGTGACTGCAGCCATGAAATTAAAAGACGCTTACTCCTTGGAAGAAAAGTTATGACCAACCTAGATAGCATATTCAAAAGCAGAGACATTACTTTGCCAACAAAGGTCTGTCTAGTCAAGATTATGGTTTTTTCAGTGGTCATGTATGGATGTGAGAGTTGGACTGTGAAGAAGGCTGAGTGCCGAAGAATTGATGCTTTTGAACTGTGGTGGTAGAGAAGACTCTCGAGAGTCCCTTGGACTGCAAGGAGATCCAACCAATCCATCCTGAAGGAGATCAGCCCTGGGTGTTCTTTGGAAGGAATAATGCTAAAGCTGAAGCTCCAGTACTTTGGCCACCTCATGCGAAGAGTTGACTCATTGGAAAAGACTCTGATGCTGGGAGGGATTGGGGGCAAGAGAAGAAGGGGACGACAGAGGATGAGATGGCTGGATGGCATCACTGACTTGATGGATGTGAGTCTGAGTGAACTCCCGGGAGTTGGTGATGGACAGGGAGGCCTGGCATGCTGCGATTCATGGAGTCGCAAAGAGCTGGACACGACTGAGCGACTGAACTGAACTGAACTGAGGACTGTCGCCTCAGGAGACAGCCTCACAAACAACTCTGAGAAATTACTCAGGAGAAGCATGATTTTCAGCTATAGTTTTATATTTTGTTAGAACAAAGAACATCAAATAAGTCATGGATATGTTCCTTCAAGGTTTAAAAATAAATCAGCCAGGAGCTGGTCAGTATGGCCTTGGCAGCTGGGAAGGGAGTCTTATCATTAAAGCAGGACCAGTATTGATGTCTCAGGAAAGGAGGCATTTAATCTTTATTTTTAACATGGACATAGTTCACTTCTGGCCAATGCACTGCTTTCTTTAATGTTAAAGCAGATGTCCAGTGTGTTTTTGAGAGGTCACAAACAGACTGCATTATTGATAGCTACCATAAAATTCAAGCTAACTCAAGTACAAGCCAGAATGACTTCCTCAGACCTCAATATGTGAACACTTTTCTATTAGCATCCTAGACTTATTGTGCAGGTGGCTTCACTCTCACAGTGTGGAATCCCAGCAGCTGGGGGACACCCTCAACCTACTTCTACCTGTGGTATATCTCATATCAGTTCCTACTTGTATTTATACCACTGTGTTACTTGCTCAGTTGTGTCCAACTCTTTGTGGCCCCATGGACTGTAGCTCTCCAGACTCCTCTGTCCATAGGATTTCCCAGGCAAGGATACTGGAGTGGGTTGCCATTTCCTTCTCCAAGGATCTTCCTAACCCAGGGACTGTGTCTCCTGCATTGGCAGGCAGACTCTTTACCACTGAGCCATCTGTACTTGCTCATGTACTGTTCTGTTTGCCAACACATATACATTTCATATGTCAAAGTCTTTGGGGGCATTAATTAATATTGGGAATTTTGAGAGAAAGGAGAATTCATAAATTGGCCTGAGTTATCTTAACAATATCCATTGTGATAATTAATGGTGATTATTTGATAAGTTTTTCTTCAAATTGTTGATAGAATAATTTCAGTTAATTGCTACTACTGTTTCTTCCTTTTTTTTGGTAGGATCCAACATTCTCCTGTTGATGGTTGTTCTGCAGCTAGTTGAGATTTTGGTGTTCTTGCAAGGGAAGATGAGCACACATCCTTCCAAAACACCATCTTTCTGGGATAAAGGCACTGATATCGTCCATAACGAGAAAGAGAAAGTGATGCCCTCAGGCTCAGAAAGTGGAGCAGGGCCACCAGGCCGTTAGGCCGTTCCGTGTCTTATGCCCCGTAGTGTCCATCTTGCAGGGGCTTCTCCTTTGCCCTTGGACATGGGGTATCTTTTTTGACGGGATCCAACATTCTCCTGTTGATAGTTGTTCAGCAGCTAGTTTTGATTTTGAACCAGTCAATCCTAAAGGAAATCAACCCTGAATATCCACTGAAAGGACTGATGCTGAAGCTGAACTCCAATACTTTGGCCACCTGATGCAAGAAGCTAACTCATTGGAAAAGACCCTGATGCTGGGAAAGACTGAAGGCAGGAGGAGAAGAGGACAACAGAGGATGAGATGGCTGCATAGTATCACTGACTCAATGGACATGAGTCTGAGCAAGCTCTGGGAGTTGGCGATGGATGGAGAGGCCTGGTGTGCTGTAGTCCATGGAGTCGCAAAGAGTCAGACAGGACTGAGTGAGTGCACAACAATAACTTTTTTCTCCCCCTTCCATTTCTCTAAGGTCAAGATTATTTCAGGTATCATATTTATTCGATTCAAAGATGCACATTCCTTTACATCTCACGTTTGAAATTGCGAGCCATGCTACTTTTGGTGGCTTCCTATGATCTCTGTTGTCCTAACAACAGTTAGGGTATCTTTGGCATTTATTGCACAGTTGTGTAGTGGAACTATACTTACTTCTGATGGCCTGTTGGGATCACGGTGACCTCCCAGTGTTTTAGTCAACAACACATTAGAAGAGTATTTGAAAAAGGAACTTAAGCCCTCCTTGTTACCTGCTATCCTGTCATTAACCTTTTGGTGAGATCCACAAAGTTCCAGTATTAAACCCTGCTGAATTGAAAGGAAAAAGAAAAATGCAGTTCAAATTACAAGATTCATTCTCTGTCAAACTGAAATAAAAGGGACTTCCCTGGTGGTCCAGTGGTTAAGAATCTGCCTGCCAATGCAAGGGACATGGGTTTGATGCCTGGTGCAAGAAGCTCCCACATGCTGAGAAGCAACTAAACCCACACCCCATGGCTGTTAAGCCTGTGCTCTGAGCCCAGGAATCTCAACTACTGAGCCCAGGAACTGTAGCGACTGAAGTCTGTGCACTCTGCAGCCCACGCTCCACAATGGAAGAGGTGGCCGCAATGAGAAGCCCATGCCCCACAATGAAGAATAGCCCTCCACTCGCCACAACTAGAGAAAGCTTGCATGCAGTGACAAAGATATGGCACAGCCAAAACTATAATAAAAAAATAAAAAATAAAATGTTTTTAAAAACTGCAAAATAGGTGAAAGTCCTTGTACCATTTTTCATGTTTTTAAACCCAGACTTATTTGTCCTGCTAGGAAACACAAGGTTACAGGTCCTAGACCCACTCTTCATTACTGACCCAGCCATCTTAGTGCTGGCTTCCCACACTCATCAGGGAACTGCGATGAGATCCAGAAAGCTGTGCATGCCTGGGAGTTTGTACCACAGGGGCGGGGGGGGGACTTCAGGACTCTGAATCTTGAAGCTGATATAAGAGCTGCAGTTACAGTTGCTCTTTCTCTCCACAACCCCAAATGAAAAAGAGTTTGTGCTCTGGGATATAAACAAATGCTCTGCTCTCGGTGAGAGAACAAAGCTCTCCAGGTCCCTTGCCCTTTGGAAGGTCAACATAGGTCTCCAGGGTGAGAAAGCTGTCAGTCTCTCAAGTGGTCCTGGTCTTCACCTTCTAATGCTCATGGCTATTCAAACACCTTTCACTGGGGTAGCCACCACTCTGCTCAGAAAGCTCTGACCTTGTAGAAAAGTGAAAATAGTCATTGCTTTTCAACAGTTTTGAGCTGTGGTGTTGGAGAAGACTCTTGAGAGTCCCTTAGACTGCAAGGAGACTCAACCAGTCCATCCTAAAGGAAATCAGTCCTGAATATTCATTGGAAGGACTGATGTTCAAGCTGAAACGCCAATACTTTGGCCACCTGATGCAAAGAACTGACTCATCTGAAAAGACCCTGATGCTGGGAAATATTGAAGGTGGGAGAAGGGGACAACAGAGGATGAGATGGCTGGATGGCATCACTGACTCGATGGGCATGAGTCTGAGTGAACTCCAGGAGTTGGTGATGGACAGGGGAGGCCTGGAGTGCTGCAGTCCATGGGGTTGAAAAGAGTCGGGCATGACTGAGTGACTGAACTCAACAGTCAGACTATTTTTATTTCTACCAGTTTCTAAAGGGGAGTCCTGTGGATGGGGAGAGGTAAACAGTCTCCACTGCATATTGGTTGAAATGAGATGAAGAAACTCAAAATTTCTAAAAGTCCATGATGAGAGAATGAGGGACAGCGAGCCCTATGTTTGTTTAGAGAAGTTTTCTTAACGCATTGACTGCGGATAGAAACCAATGCCTTAAAGGGACCGAGGACAGACTGACTATGGGCTTTGAATCAGGTGGGGTGAGTCTTGGCTGTACCGGAAGGAAGCCATGTGGAAACTCAGGAGATGGTCTCTGTGTGGGGTGTGTGGGACTGTTGCTCTGACAAACAGCATCTTCAGTACACATCAGACAAAATTCACAGCTTCCAGAGAGTGGAGTTCGTGCTGGAAAGCGCTGACGAGGCAGGATGCTGTGTGTCAGTGCCTGCCTGTGAGGCCAGGGGTACAGAGGTGAGAGAAGCCCAGACACCGAGGGATGGTTCCAGGCAGCCGTGGGCTAAGGCACCGGGGTAGTGTGAGTGTGCGCGAGCATTTGTGTGTGTGTGTGCACGTGTGCACACGTGTGTGCACGTGTGTGCGTGCGTGTGTGTGCATGTGTGTGTGAGTCATCAGTCATGTCTGACTCTTTTGCAGCCTCTTGGACTGTAGCCTGCCAGGCTCTTATGTCCGTGGAATTCTCCAGGCAAGAATACTGGAGTGAGTTGCCATGCCTTCCTCCAGGGGATCCTCCCAACCCAGGGATCAAACCCAAGTCTCCTGCATTGCAGGCGGATTCTTTACTGTTAAGTTCCACCAAGTCTCCCTGGGATGGAGGCCCAGATAACGTGTGGGTTACACTTAGCGTCTAGTTCTGCAGAATGGTGACGAGGCTGATTTGTTGCCTCATACTTTGTGGCACAATTTTCGTGGATCCTGTTTGTCAGCAGACAGGGCCAGCCAGCCTGGGACTACAGATGTAACCCTGCCCCAGGCCTCTGGTCCCTCTCATAGACACGTTATACCTCTGTGTCCAGACGTCTTACTCACTGATGCTCCTGCTCTGACATCAGAGCAAGGGTCAGGCAAGCACCTCCTACTGGAAAAACAACTCAAAGCCCACTTTCTGTCAATAGCAATGGAAGGAGACGAGCGCCGTGGGTAAGGTGTGTATGCATCACATGGTCCTCATTCACTCGCTCACTCAGCTGTTCAACCGGGAGGCAGAAAGAATAGCTTCCCAGTCCTCAGTCAGCTCACATCTGGAGAAAGGAGATGGGTGGAGACGCGCAGAGTCGCAGCCTCCCTTACCGATGCTGGGAGCATCAGCGCAGAGGCAAGCTGCAAAGCGACTGTTTCTGCCTGGAGTCTTGGTGAGGCTCCACTTCCGAGCACAGCCGTGAAGTGCTGGCTGAGCGATGTCTGCTGGGGGTGGGATGGGGAGGGAAACACACAGGTGGGCATTTCCAATGGAAGCAAAACACGGGGCAGGACAGAGCACTAGGGTGAGTGAGACCCTCTGTGAAGGGATGCGAGGAATGGGAGGGAGTTGAATGTCAGAAAACAAGAGTGTGCCCACGGTTACTTCTGTGGGACATTATTATGAAGGCTAATAACAATGGTCTTCGTGCTAAGGACCAGTTCATGCCGTTGGTAAAATGTCCAGGGTTAGAGGTAAGGCAGAGACCACACTGGTCTTCCTCGACCTACGTCTCCCAGGTTCTGGTACAGGGTCTCGTACAGACTCAGCATCCAGTGAATATTTACTGAAGGGAGCAAACAAATCCTTTCATAGGCTGCTTTCACATATCAGCAGTTCTCACATGCATGCGAGCCAAAGCAGTATCTGGGTACTATTTAATATTCTTGAATATGGTACAAGAATTCCTTACTGAGTCTCCTGATACATATAAGTTGGTGTCCAAGCCAAGAAAATACACATAATTGTACACATCTCAATAAAAGGCAGGTGTGAGAGGAATCAGTGGAATGGGCTGAGTACGGAGACTTGAAAACCGTCCAGTTGTTCCATTGTTTTGGAGTTTTTTTTTATAGGAACAAAAGCTTTCCCTGAATTTCTAAAAGAAATGTACATTTTCTTGCCTAAAAGCTGACGAGGGCTGTGACATTTCTAGCAACTGAGTGTATCCTGGGCTGAATCCCAAGGTTCAGTACATAAAAGACGGGTGGTCAGGTCTGTGCTGTTGCCATACAGAGCTTTCACCAGATGCCCTGAAGGACCTCTCTCTGGGTCACTTGCTGTTCAGCAGCCCTGGAGGCTGCCTCCGCTATCTGTAATTTTGCAGAATCTATTCCCAACACTCATGAGACAAACCTCTAGGGGATGATGGAGGAGCTGACAGCTAAAGCTGTGGGGTTATTTCTAGCAAAAGTATTTCTAAGATATATATTTATATATCACATTTCATATATATTTCAAATACCATATATATAAGCATATACACAATTAAACATAAGACAGCCATCCACCTGCTATGATTCCAAGGGGACCAACCTGACCCCCTGAAGATCAGCCACCCTTGCTTTGCTTGTCAATTCCCCGCTGGGCTGAGCCATTCGATTCCATGATGAGAGTGCGGCGTAAAATTTCACTGCCCTCTGACCCATTAATTTCACCCCAAGGCTGATAACTGTCATTGACATGGAAAGTCATTCCTGGCAGGATCATGTAAAATGAAAAAACAGGCAAAGGACCCAGATGCCTGGTAAGAAGAGACAAATCACAATTTATCAACACACTGGAGTCTGTGCAAAAATTAAAAAATGTTCCAAAAATTTAAAATGGAGGAATATTCATAAGAAAATGGCAGAAAGCAGCAAATCATGCAAAATCATGCTTGTCACAAGAGTACAGTTATGTAACACATATACACACACATATGTGTCCAGCTTGATTCTGAGCTTCCACTGACATTGACCGTGAGGCTGGTGAGGACCTGCAGCCACCCCATCCCTGCCCTATCCTATCTGCCTGAGTAATTGGCAAGGTTCACGGGGAGGCACCTTGGGGAGGGGGCAGTGCAGGTGAAAACGTATGGGTTATTTTCCTAAAGGCAGATGATAAAGTGCAAAATAATTGAGGAGGGGACATTTTTATCTTTCCTCACGGTGTGTAGAAAGAGGTCCATGGCTGAGTGCAGCCTGAGAAGAACATAGGGGATGGGCTTCCTGGGTTCAATCCTTGGATCGGGAAGATCCCCTGGAGAAGGAAATGGCAACCCATTCTGGTACTTTTGCCTGGAAAATCCCATGGATGGAGAAACCCGTAGGCTATAGTCCATGGGGTTGCAAAGAGTTGGACACGGCTGAGTGACTTCACTTCATTTTTTGGCCAGGGAGGTGGTGTCCCCCTGGGCAGCTCAGATGATAAAGAATCTGCCTGCAATGCAAGAAACCTGAGTTCCATCCCTGGGTCAGGAAGATTTCCCTGGAGAAGGGAATGGCAACTCACTCCAGTATTCTTGCCTGGAGAATTCCATGGATGGAGGAGCCTGGTGGGCTATAGTTGATGGGGTCTCAAAGAGTCGGACAGACTGAGTGACTAACACACTTGGCGAGGGAGGTGGTGTCCTCCTGGGTGGCAGCAGACTCCCGCTCCGTTCCGCAGCTGAGAAATCTAAATCGGTGGGCTGGGCACTTTCTCGAGGCTCTAGGGGAGAGTTCATTTCCTTACCTTTTCCAGCTTTGAAGGCCGCCGCACTCCCGGGCTCATGCCCCCTTCGTCCATCCACGGCCAGGGCCGGGAGGGAAGCATCCTTAAATCTCCCTCTTTGTCTCTGTCACCTCTGCTTCTGTCCTCACGTCACTTTTCGGACTCTCCCGCCTCCCTCTGATAAGGCTCCCTGCGATGACACTGGGGCCACCTGTGTGATTTGGCAGAACCCCCATCGTAAGACCCTTAACTTCATCCCATCTGCAAAGCCCCTTCTGCTCAGTAAGGTGACACATTCCTAAGGATTATGACACCAACAGCCTGCCCTCCACACGGCCTCCTGTTGAGCGTAGGCTACTGCTCTGCCATTGGAGGAAATATGATATTTAATGATACAAAAATAGTTATGGATGCTTTGTCTTCTTAACTGTAGGAGAAAGCACTTCTGACTGTTCAAAACTGGATGATGTGTCAATTTCATTAGAAACAGATCTATGGCAGGGTGGTGGAGGTGGAAAAGCAAACCCATTTGTGATAAGCACAGTAAACAAAATCATTAATTCCTCTAGAAGACTGAATTTCTTGAGAGGTTTCGTTAGAGTAAAAAAAAAAAAAAAAAAACCCACCAGAGAGTAGAAAACAACTAGTCCTCACTTGGATAATTTTTTCTTTTCTTTTTGAGATTTCTGTTTAAATCAGAGACAACAAAAATGGGGGTTTTGAGTGAGTCCTAAGCAGTTTCTTATAAATAGAGACCATGAAGACAGAACGCAAATGGGCTGTACGCTGGTGTGTCTGGTCACACTCCCCTTAAAGAAATACAGAGATTTTTGTGCATAAATTTGTTGTTGTTAAGTTGCTAAGTCCTTTCTGACTCTTTTGTAACTCCATGGACTATAGCCCTCAGGCTCCTCTGTTCTTGGGATTTCCCAGGCAAGAATGCTGGAGTAGGGAGCCATCCTCTTCTCCAGGGGGTCTTCCTGACCCGGGGATTGAACTCGAGTCTTCTGCATTGCAGGTGGATTCTTTATCACTGAGCCTCTAGGGGAGCCCGAAAACATGGATATTTGAATGCAAATGGATTCATGTGATTGATGAAAACTCTCATGTGTCAACTGCCACGTTAGGCTTGGAGGATACACATGTGGATTAGACAATCCCAGCACCACCCCAAGGAGTATGCACTCTGATGGAGAGGCAATGAAAGCTGTCCAAATAAGTATGTTTAATCGCCTCTTGCATCAATGGGCACTTTTGGATATAAATTCCTAAAAGGGAGAGCAAGAGGCAAGGTGAGCCATGGTGGAAATAATTCTAGTTTACCGAGAACAGTGTCACCTGCGTTGCCATGGAGGACAACAACACAGCTGAGATGCGGGCACAGGGCACGTATCCAGGTGCACGGCTCCGTCTTGTTCCCAGGTGTCTGGATGCTGAGACCTCGGGGAGTTTCTGGTGGGTGGTCAGTATCTGGGTATCACCTGCTCCACCCGCCCCTTGTCACACCTGGGAGCAGGGCTGGGGCGGTTTGATGACCCTGTGATGACTCAGTACCCAGCAGCTCTGCCCCTCTCCCTCCCATGTCACACTGAACAAGCTGCCCCAGTTTTTCACGCTGAAATCTAATCGTGGCCAAAGCAATTCAAGATGAAGAAAAGCACCCCCCCTTTTTCCCTCTGCAGAAACTTGATTCTTCAGTGGCATGTTCTCTCAAAAGGAAGCTCAGTCTTTCTTGAATATGAATAAAAACACATGATTATATTTATGAAGCCTGTGTCTACAGCTTACATCAAAGTAGTGAAGACCTAATACTTGACAAGGGAAAAGAGGCCATGGTGTTCTCAGCACCAGTCCATATTTCAAAAAAAACTCACTGCTTTTGGATCTCACTGGATTTGAGTAAGAAAACAACTTGAATTAATGGAAATTCTAGAGAAACAGTTGTGAATAATTAACATGAACATGGATATACTCCTAATCAGAGTTTCTGTCCTTACTTCTCTGCTCTCTATTATCAAACTAAATCCCCTTGGTACCCCTCTGCTAACATGTCATCCACCTTAAAAGTTGTTATGTTTGCTTTGTAAAAATAAATCATTCTAAAATGACTGGACTTAAACCACTAATGGGCTCAAAACACCTGGTGTACCCTCCTGCCTGCACTGAGGGTTTGCCTGTCTTTTGTAGACGCTTGCTCTCGGTAGAAAAGTTTGGGCACCTGGACAGCCACTGAGATTTTGGGTGAAGTGACATCACCTTAGACACCAGTTAGTGGCTGCTCTCCACCCTGGGTGCACATTAGAAAGCACCTGGGAGCTTTTGAAAATCCCAGCTGCCCCAGTGCTAATGAACTGATGCTAAATCTCCAGGAGCAAAGCTGGGCACCTGCACGTTTATACAGTTCCCCCAGGGTGCTTCCAATGCACTGCGAAGATTGAGGACCACTGGAGAAGATCCAACAGATGCTGGCAATTTGATCTCTGGTTCCTCTGCCTTTTTGAAAACCAGCTTGAATATCAGGAAGTTCACGGCTCACGTATTGCTGAAGCCTGGCTTGGAGAATTTTGAGCATTACTTTACTAGCGTGTGAGATGAGTGCAATTGTGCTGTAGTTTGAGCATTCTTTGGCATTGCCTTTCTCTGGGATTGGAATGAAAACTTGCAGGGAGCCAGCGTGAGGAACTCCGCCCATGGCAAAGGTCATGAGGAAGGAGGTTTCGGCATACGCAAAGGCGTGATCAAGCCTCAGGAAATTCCCCTGCTCCCGAGCATCTAACCCCCAAATCAGAGTCTGTCTTGTACTCTCACCTATGGGGGCTCTCCCTCATAACCGTTTCTCTCGGAGAAGGGGTAAACGTGCAGCTCAAGGGAGTTAAAATTCCTGGACGTGACTAGAATGTTTCAACTTACGGGACTCCTGAAGGTTATCTAGCCTGCCTGTATAGGTTCCTCTGGCCACAACAGCCCTCCAACCATGAGAGGCATGAGATGTTTTTGACTTACAAAAGGCAAATTCTTGTGGGAAGTTAGAAATTATTAGTATAGTGGGTTGGTTAGGAATTATATGGGTGAAGGGTTTTTCATTTGTTGTGTCAATAATTGCTGCTAATTCCCTGCCCTGGGTGGGACAAGGGCGTCTCAGGTCAAACCTCTCTGCTGACACATGATTGTTTACTACCTCTCAACCATAAACAGCACAGAGAGTTTTGGAGTATTTTGAGAGTCTTAATTAGCATAGGGCTTTTCTCATTATTAAGTCAATGATTGCTGCCAGGCCTCCGTATCCTTAGGTACCTGGGAATATATTAATCAATGTATTTGGAATATAGAAAAGGAAATACAGTAGTTTTTAAGGTTAGCAATACTAGACTTTTTGAGTTAATGAATTTTCTCTTTTGTTATAGATCACTGTACTTTGTTATAAATCACTGTGTCCTTGCTATGTAAAAATGTAACTTTATCACTATCTTAAGACTAAGTAGATCTTAAGGGGAACATTGGTGAAAGGATTTTCATTTGTTGGGCTGATGTTTGCTGCTAAATCTCCATATTCCCTGCCCTTATAATAAATATAACTAGCATATAGGAGAAATACATATTAACCTTTAAGCATATAGGAGAAATAAGTATTAACCTTTAAGATTGATCATGTTAACCTTGGGTTAAATAAATTCCTTTCTTGATTGTAACTCACTACACCCTCACCCTATAGGAATGCAACTTTATTTGGAGGGTGGTGCCTGGTTTAAGAAAAAACACCCTTGGAAAAAATACGTTTTTTGGTTATCAGAAAGAAAGGGTTGTAAACGTCAGCAGGCAAAAATGGCTTGAAGATGATGTAAAACCCCTAAGACCTTTTTTTATGTAAAGCACCTGATTTTGATAAAGGTCAGGACTGCTGACCCAACATGACTCTGTATTCATCCCTATATGTAACAAAAGGTACATAAGAAAATTGGAAAAATAAAGAAATGGGATCAGTTCCTGGAAAGACTGACTCCCCCATGTCGTTCTTCCTTGCTCCCCGTTTTTCTAGCTGAATTCCCATCTGGACCATGGATGCTGTTCCATGTGAACCAAGTTATTCAGTCTCTTTTTCTCCACTAATTTTCCTACTACACTATCCGCTTCTAATCTCTCTACATATCTGTAACTAAATATGTATTTTTCCAAGAAGGATGCCGATTCCGTCTCTACCTTTGAATCACTCTGGATCCACCGGGCTGGACCCTGCAAAACTGACCTTTTCCAGTCCTGTGGCAACTGCTGAGTTTTCCAAATTTGCTGGCATATTGAGTGCAGCACTTTTACAGCATCATCTTTCAGGATTTGAAAGAGCTCTACCGGAATTCCATCACCTCCACTAGCTTTGTTTGTAGTGATGCTTTCTAAGGCCCGCTTGACTTCACATTCCAAGATGTCTGGCTCTAGATGAGTGCTCACACCATCGTGATTATCTTGGTCATGAAGATCCTTTTTATACAGTTCTTCTGTGTTTTCTTGTCATCTCTTCTTAATATCTTCTGCTTCTGTTTGGTCCATACTATTTCTGTCCTTTATCAAGCCCATCTTTGCATGAAATGTTCCCTTGGTATCTCTAATTTTCTTGAAGAGATCTCTAGTCTTTCCCATTCTGCTCTTCTCCTCTATTTTTTGCATTGATTGCTGAAGAAGGCTTTTTTATCCCTCTTGCCATTCTTTGGAACTCTGCATTCAGATGCTTAAATCTTTCCTTTTCTCTTTGGCTTTTCACTTCTCTTCTTCTCACAGCTATTTATAAGGCTTCCCCAGACAGCCATTTTGCTTTTTGCATTTCTTTTCCATGGGGATGGTTTTGATTTCTGTCTCCTGTACACTGTCATGAACCTCATTCCATAGTTCATCAGGCACTCTATCTATCAGATCTAGGCCCTTAAATCTATTTCTCACTTCCACTGTATAATCATAAGGGATTTGATTTAGGTCATACCTGAATGGTCTAGCGGTTTTCCCTACTTTCTTCAATTTGAGTCTGAATTTGGTAATAAGGAGTTCATGATCTGAGCCACAGTCAGCTCCTGGTCTTGTTTTCTTCGACTGTATAGAGCTTCTCCATCTTTGGCTGCAAAGAATCTAATCAATTTGATTTTGATGTTGACCATCTGGTGATGTCCATGTGTAGAGTCTTCTCTTGTGTTGTTGGAAGAGGGTGTTTGCTATGACCAGTGCATTTTCTTGGCAAAACTTTTATTAGTCTTTTCCTTGCTTTATTCCATGAGAGATGGGAATACTAGACCACCTAACCTGCCTCTTGAGAAATCTATATGCAGGTCAGGAAGCAACAGTTAGAACTGGACATGGAACAACAGACTGGTTCCAAATAGGAAAAGGAGTGTGTCAAGGCTGTATATTGTCACCCTGCTTATTTAACTTATATACAGAATACACCATGAGAAACTCTGGACTGGAAGAAACACAAGCTGGAATCAAGATTGCCGGGAGAAATATCAATAACCTCAGATATGCAGATGACATTACCCTTATGGCAGAAAGTGAAGAGGAACTAAAAAGCCTCTTGATGAAAGTAAAAGAGGAGAGTGAAAAAGCTGGCTTAAAGCTCAACTTCAGAAAATGAAGATCATGGCATCTGGTCCCATCACTTCATGGGAAATAGATGGAGAAACAGTGGAAACAGTGTCAGACTTTATTTTTTGGGCTCCAAAATCACTGCAGATGGTGACTGCAGCCATGAAATTAGAAGACGCTTACTCCTTGGAAGAAAAGTTATGATCAACCTAGATAGTATATTCAAAAGCAGAGACATTACTTTGCCAACTAAGGTCCGTCTAGTCAAGGCTATGGTTTTTCCAGTGGTCATGTATGGATGTGAGAGTTGGACTGTGAAGAAGGCTGAGTGCCGAAGAATTGATGCTTTTGAACTGTGGTGTTAGAGAAGACTCTTGAGAGTCCCTTGGACTGCAAGGAGATCCAACCAGTCCATTCTGAAGGAGATCAACCCTGAGATTTCTTTGGAAGGAATAATGCTAAAGCTGAAGCTCCAATACTTTGGCCACCTCATGTAAAGAGTTGACTCATTGGAAAAGTCTTTGATGCTGGGAGGGATTGGGGGCAGGAGGAGAAGGGACGACCGAGGATGAGATGGCTGGATGGCATCCCTGACTCGACGGATATGAGTCTGAGTGAACTCCGGGAATTGGTGATGGACAGGGGAGGCCTGGCGTGCTGCGATTCATGAGGTCTCAAAGCGTCGGATATAACTGAGCGACTGAACTGAACAGAACTGAACTGGAGTAGAAGATGCCATCTTTCAGCTAGATGATGGTGGTATATCGTCTTCAAGCACCTGCAAGATCAAAAGAAGCTAGAGAATGTAGGGTGAAAACAAAGAAGCACTGGCACAATGATGAGAAAGGGAAAAAAATAATTTACATTCTTCTGTTGCCCACTTTTCTTTTAAATCAAATTTATTTTAGAGACAGAGTTACCAGATTTGCCAGGAAACACCTGTACAGATTTCCACTAGATGCGGCGAAGCAGCATCTTTGTCTGTCTAATTTGAAGGTCCACCCTGGCTGTTGCAAGCCAAGCTTTTGATCAGCAGTCCCCAGTGAGACTCAGTGCCTCTGTCTCTCCTCCCACTGCCAAGAGAGCGTCAGTCAGGCCTTCACTAGTGAGTACAGGGGACTTGTCTGGCAGATGTGCAGACCCTGGAAGGAGAGCAGAGGAGCTTCCTCCCCGCTCCAGCTCTTCTCCCAGCTCTCCTCCCAGCTTTCCCTCCCTCGCTGGTACTTTCCAGGTACCAGGGCACTTCCCTGGTAGCTCAGACGGTCAGCGTCTGCCTGCAATGCGGGAGACCAGGGTTTGATCCCTGGGTCGGGATGATCCCCTGGAGAAGGAAATGGCAACCCACTCCAGTATTCACGCCTGGAAAGTCCCATGGACTATGGGACCGCAAAGAGTCGGACACGACTGAGTGACTTCACTTTCAGTTTCTCCCTCCCTCCCAGATGGACCTACTTGCCCTCCCGCCGGGCAGGTGCCCACCCACAGGCAGCCTCAAGGAAGTGGCTGCCCCAGCACTCACTCGCCCACCCGCCTAGAGGACCGGCGAGCTCCAGATCTGTAGACAGCACACGTGCCACCCTTTCACACACAGCCCACGGCCTCCGCCCCGCCTCCCCGGGTTGTTGGTGTGTCTGCTCCTCTTCTCCTCTGGCCTCTCCCCATCCCAGCCTGCCTGGCTCCATCCATCCGTCTATCGACCCATCCCCCTTGATCAAGCACCAAGTGTCCTCACCGTGCTGGGCGCCGGGCCTGAAACGCACTGGGTGGACGGAGGCAGCGTCAGGGGCAGCCCCTTCCGCAGCCCACCTTCTGCTCAAGGGCAAGTGGGAAATTCATCCCACGACCTGGGGAACAAGGTCGAAACTGCTACTGTGACAAGGGCTCCTGGGAGAGGGATGTGGGCCTCCCGGGACGTCTTGGGCAGGTCAGGGGGTCAGTGCAGAGGCCTGAAGGAGGGGGCGCGATCCACCAGCAGGGCTGTGCAGGGACAGTCAACTGTGGGTGGATGGAGGATGGGAGTATCTGTTGAGTGTGTGAGTGAGTGTATGGGTGTGTGTGCAAGCATGTAACAGGATGAAGGAGCAAGAGCGTGTGAGTATTCTCTGGTAAATGTGGGTATGTATTTGCACACCCACAGTGTGTGGGTGTGTGTGGGTATTTACACATGGGAGTCATACCTGGAGGGGGCAGATCAGACGACAGGGATGTCCAGGGGATCAGTGCAGGGAAGCTGGACTTGGTTTCCTCTGGTCATGGTGGTGAGGCGGGGGTGGTCTGGAGGAATCCTTCCACTGGGGACTTACCCGGAGCCCCTCACTTCCTGCTTTAGCAACCTGGATTTTGTTACCTTCTGAACCAGATTCCAGGCTGCCCCTGCCCCTTGTGTGTGTGTGGGGGGAACCTCACGCTCTGACTTCAGTCTCTTGGGCTGGAGGGTAGGTGAGTTCAAGTGCTGGCCTGCCCCCTTTCAGGTGTCCTCACCAGCGTGTCCCTGCGGCTGGCAGGGAGTTCTCAAGGAGGTGGGCCAGCCTCCAGGACAGTGAATCTCAGCCCTTACTTTGGCCCTTGAGCTTTGTTCTAAGTGAGCTTTGTTCTAAGGAGGGCAGAGTCCGAGTCCCCTCCCCCACCCCCTCACCAGCCTCGTGACCCCCCACCCCCAGCCCCCACCTCCTCCATCTTCCCAGGGTCATCCTGGTCTCCACTTCTCACCTCCTCAGTTCAGGCCATTGCAAGCTCAAAGTTCCTTACGGTGCAACACTGGCCTTGGCTCAAAATTCCATGGTACTTGGGGTCACAGGGACCTCCTGCCCAGGGTCACTTGCCTTCTGGTTTCCAGGCCAGGCAACTTTGGCTACTCAGAGGTCCTGGAGGAAGATTAGAGACCATCAGGGGAGGGGGAATATCAGGAATGAGTCCCATGCTCTGCTCAGCAACTCCTGCCCCAGGCTCAGCTCTGCACCCCACCCCCCCAGAATAAATCAAGGCCCCCTGCCATCCTTGGACTCTATCCTGAACCTTCTCACCCAGGGATTGCTTCTGCTTCTAGTTATACATGAACTTATGGGTTTTCTTGTTAATGCTTGTCACCCAGAAGACTATCAGGTCCAGGGGGCCAGGGTGCTGTGAGTTTTGTTTCCACCGCTTTATCCCTCATTGAGGATCTCAGTAATTATTTGTTAAGGAAGGAATGGATGAATCGTCACACTGCTGACATCATATCAACCCTCTTGTTAAACGCTTTAAAAGCCTCCAGTTTCCTGTGAGGCTCTAACTTGAGCCTGGAACCCAAGCTGCTTCCGTCCTAGCCTCCAATCTATTTTTTCCAGCCTCTTATCACGGACTTTAACTTCACACCCTCTGGCCAGTTTCGAGTCAGCCTCGCCACAATGTGTTTGGCCTCTGCAGCTCCATTTTTCCTAAGAAAATCTTTATTGTCCTCTAAAGGTCAGCTCCAACTCCACCTCTTATGGTGACGTCTTTCCTGCTTCTAGGAGTCGGTAACATTTGCTGGTAATGCTCTTTAAACTCAGGTTTCTTTCTGCCTGCTGGGAAGTAAGGGGCTTTCATATCTTGCTTTTCCACCAGGTTGAAAGAAGAAAAATCTCTTGATTGTTTTTATATTTGTTGTTTTTATATTCCCCTAAATTTGTAACTCATAAAAGTTGCTAAAGATACATTTGTCAGCTTAATGAAAGCATTATTTTGTTACAATCTTGTCCTCTGCAGTTAAAAGGTTCTGTCTCATAGATCTTTCAAACTGCCTATATTTCTCAGTTTAAAGCTTTCACAAAGGGATCCACTTTAAACCTTGCTAAGGACTGATTCCCTGCGGGGAGGGCTTTCTATCAGTCATTCAGTGGTGGGGACATGGTGTCAACAGCTTTGGGGAAAATCAACGACCGTGGAGAAGTAAAACCCTGGCCCCCAGTGCAGAGTGCCCTTTGCACAGCCTGGTGATGGCATTGTTTCTGTAAATGGAAGTGATTTCATGACTTCAGCACTGAGGAGATAGACCATTCCCTTTTATTTTACCTTAAACTTTAAGACCTAAATATAAATATTCCAGCTATTCATCTCAGCAGGATTTGGTTATGGAAACATAATCAGAATTGTTTAAGAGACAGAGGCAGCTTCTATTTTGGTCCTGGCACAGGAAATTCAGCCTTTGTCCATTTCTACAGTTTGATTTATGTGAGGTTAAAAATTCATAACGCAGGAGCTAACCTCAAGCAAATATTGTTTCTCGCGGTGAGCCAATTCAAACGTCCTCTCAGCCCAGGTTTCCTGTTCAAAACATTTAGAGATGGAAGCTTAGCTGCGGCTGACCTCTTTGATCTCCTGCAAGTCATTCGGGCCTTTGTTGTGTTCTGGGGTCAGCCGGGGCTCAGCCTGGGTGGCCCAGAGAGGGGCTGGGAGCCGCTGCCCGTTCAGGAGCACTCCCTGTGTCAGATGCATTCTGCGGCTGTCTGCCTTAACCCTCCTAACCCTCCGATAATCCCATGATGTATCATCTGGACTGTCCAGAAGCAGGAACTGAGATGGGCTGATCACCTGCCTGAGTCTGTGCCGTGGCAAATGGTCAAGCTGCTTGGCGTGGCCTCAAGGCTGTGCGCTGTCTTTGTAGCTGCAGATGGGCGTGGAGAGGTGATGCCCTCCTGCCACCTGGATGCCAAGATGCAGGGGATACATGTTGCTGCTGCTGCTGCTAAGTCATTTCCGTCATGTCTGACTGCGCGACCCCATAGAAGGCAGCCCACCAGGCTCCTCTGTCCCTGGGATTCTCCAGGCAAGAACACTGGAGTGGGTTGCCATTTCCTTCTCCAATGCATGCATGCATGGATACAGGTTAACCTTTCTTATCGACCCAGAGACTCCTAAGTGGGGGTCATGGTCGTGTCTTCACATCTCCCTGACAAAAGCCCATGGGGGCCCTGTGCTTTGTGAACTGTGGACACACTGGAGCATCCAGCACTCATGGAGTGGTCACTCCTTCCACTGCAGCCAGGGGACAGGTCACAGCCCTTTCCCTGTGGACAGTGCTGTGAACGCGTCACTTTCCCTTCAACCCACCCGAGGCTGTCACGGATCCCGGGCACAGCTCCTGCCCCCAGGACCCTCTAATTGTCTGGAAAGAGCACTGAGCCTAAAGGAGGCTTAACTGGCCCCATGATGCCCTTCTTCACTTGGCCCCTGTGACCTAGGGACCTCCCTGCCCCCACGTTCTGCCCAGAGGGAGCCCAGTGACACAGCGTGCCTGCTCCTGCACTCAGGGCCTGCCAGGGTCCTGGGTGTGTGAGTTTAGTCCCAGAGAACAAACACTAACCACATCTGGTCTGAAATCTCTCCTAACTCTGGAGCACTGAAGCCATGAGAGAAGAAAGATGGACCGAGAGAAACACCAGTGTATACAGTCAGGGAGACCACGGTGGAGAGGGCACGAGGTGGCAGAGAGACACGTGTGAGGTGCCCCATGTCGGTGCTGGGCTAAGTCAGGAGGACCAAGCCCACCCTGGAGCTGCCACAGCCAAACAATTCGATGGACCCTCTCCAGCTCCCTCTTACTTCCCTATGAGCAAGGACACAGACCATCAGTGGATGGACGGATAAAGGTGTGGTGCATATATACAAGGAAATATTACTTGGCCATAAAGAGGAACAAAATTGGGTCATTTGCAGTGATGTGAATGCCCATAGATTCTGTCTACAGAGTGAAGTAAGTCAGAAAGAAAAAAAAACAAATATGGTATATGAACTCCTATATATGGAATATAGAGAAATGGTACTGAAAGCGTTAGTTCCTCAGTCATGTCTGACTCTTTGCAACCCCATGGATGGTGGCCTGCTGGGCGCCTCTGTCCATGGAATTCCCCAGGCAAGGATACTGGAGTGCGTTGCCATTTCCTGTTTCAGGGGATCTTTCTGACCCAAAGATCGAACCTGGGTCTCTTGCACTGCAGGCAGATTCTTTACCACTTGAGCCACCAGGGAAGCCCAGGTGGTACTGATGAACCGAATATCTGCGGAACAGGAACAAAGGTGCAGGTGTAGCGACGGGACCTGTGGACACAGCGGGCGAAGGAGAGAGTGGGAGAAACTGAGACAGTAGCGTTGACACGGACACACAATCGCGTGTAAAACCGACAGCTAAGGCGAGCGCGCTGCAGGCACAGGGAGCTCGGCTCAGGGCGCCGTGATGACCTCGAGGGCTGGAACCGAGGTGGACTAGGAGGGAGGCCAAAAAGGGAGAGGATATATGTATACTTATGGCTGATCCACACTGTTGTACAGCAGACACTAACACAACATTGTAAAGCAACCATCCTCCAATTAAAAATAAATGAATGAGAACACAGATTTTGTCATTCAGGTAGAGCTACCTGACCAAGCCTGAGCAGTTCTTTTCCACTTTTCATTAAGATATCTTGAAAATGAAAGCAATTTAAACTCTGAAAATGAGATCCCCATTGGATCTGGAGTTTGGCATGACTATTTGTCTGTTTTACAGAATGGGGTTTGAATGAGGAAGAACATGAAGGACTACACCTGGTCCACCTTTTTATGAGAACAGCCTGCTGGGTCCTGGGGAAGACAGGATGATCTGGACCTCTAGGTACTCTTTGCTTGAGTCCACACTACAGAATGTATGAATGTGAGAGTTGGACGATAAAGAAAGCTGAGCACCAAAGAATCGATGCCTTTGAACTGTGGTGTTGGAGAAGACTCTTGAGAGTCCCCTGGACTGCAAGGAGATCCAACCAGTCCCTCCTCAAGGAAATCGGTCCTGAGTGTTCATTGGAAGGACTAATGTTGAAGCTGAAACTCCAATACTTTGGCCACCTGATGTGAAGAGCTGACTCATTGGAAAAGACCCTGATGCTGGGAAGGACTGAAGGTGGAAGGAGAAGGGGACAGCAGAGGATGAGATGGTTGGATGGCATCACCAACTCAATGGACATGAGTTTGAGTAAACTCCGTGAATTGGTGATGGACAGGAAGGCCTGGCATGCTGCAGTCCATGGGGTCACAAGGAGTCAGACCTGACTGACTGACTCAACTGAACTGAACTGAAGTGATAAACACAGCTTCCCTGGTGGCTCAGTTAGTAAAGAATCTGCCTGCAATGTAGGAGACACAGGTTCATCCCTAGGTCTGGAAGATCCCCTGGAGAAGGAAATGGCAACCCATTCCAGTTTTGACTGGAGAATCCCATGGACATAGGAGCCTGGCAGGCTACAGTCCATAGCGTTGCAAGATTCAGACACAATTTAGTGACTAAACTACCACCATGTGATAAACATCTAAGAGCAAATAATTTTGTATCCATCAGGTTCTTGACTTTGCATTCAAAATCATCTTTAGTTATCAGTCAGTTCAGTTCAGTCACTCAGTCATGTCTAACTGTTTGTGACCCCATGGACTGCAGCACACCAGGCCTCCCCTGTCCATCACCAACTCCCGGAGTTTACTCAAACTCATGTCCATTGAGTCAGTGATTCCTTCCAACCACCTCATCCTCCGTCATCCCCTTCTCCTGCCTTCAGTCTTTCCCAGCACCAGGATCTTTTCCAATGAGTCATTTCTTCTCATTAGGTGGCCAAAGTATTGGAGTTTCAGCTTCAGCATCAGTCCTTCCAATGAATATTCAGGACTGATCTCCTTTAGGATGGACTGGTTTGACCTCCTTGCAGTCCACTACTGGGGATCAAAACTACTGCTCATACTCTCTTCCTGAAATAATTAGTTAAAGGTATATTCCAGGCAACATAAAAATGGTCAGTGTCAATGATTATTTTTAAATTTTTACTATTTTTAATTTTTTATTGAAGTATAGTTGGCTTACAATATCATTTGTTTCAAGTGTACAGCTCTGTGATTCAATTATACATATATATAAAAATGTGCATATATATGAATATACATATATATATTCTTTTTCAGATTCTTTTTCCTTGTAAGTTATTACATCATACTGAGTATAGCTTCCTGTGCTTTGTAGTAAGTCCTTGTTGGCTTTTTGTTTTATACACAGTAGTGTGCATATGTTAATACCAGCCTGCTAATTCATCCCTCCTCCCACGTCCCCGATTGGTAATCATGTTTGTTTTCTGTATCTGTGAATCTCTTTATGTTTTGGGAATAAGTTCATTTATATATATTTTTTTCTTCAAGATTCCACATAAAAGTGATATCATGTGCCATTTGTCTTTATCTGGCTTATTTCACTTAATATGATAATCTCTACTGCAAATGGCATTATTTCATTCTTTTTATGACAAGGTAACATTCTGTTGCTTACATGCACCACATCTTTATCCATTCATCCGTTGATGGACATTTAGGTTGCTTGACAAATTTTTTAAACTCACACTTTATTTTCTCTGATAATAAACATGTAATGAATGGCTACAAGATTTCAGATATTGCAACAGTAAGTAAAACTTTGAATAAAACCTGAGTGGTTTATGCTCCTATAGCGCCCATAGCTGGAGAAGGCAGTGGTACCCCACTCCAGTCCTCTTGCCTGGAAAATCTCATGGACGGAGGAGCCTGGTGGGCTGCAGTCCATGGGGTCGCTAAGAGTCAGACACGACTGAGAGATTTCATGTTCACTTTTCTCTTTCATGCATTGGAGAAGGAAATGGCAACCCACTCCAGTGTTCTTGCCTGGAGAATCCCAGGGACGGGGGAGCCTGGTGGGCTGCTGTCTATGGGGTTGCACAGAGCTAGATACGACTGAAGTGACATAGCAGCAGCAGCAGCGCCCATAGCCAGAGAGACAGAGGAGATAAACAGGCACACAGCTAGCAGCAGGATACCTGACATGGTGGCCTGACAGCATGGTGGCATGGGGGCCTGGTAGCACAGTGGCATGGCGGCATGGTGTCTCAGTGAGGGACATGTGAGACCCAAGTGGGAGGCCTGGCCCAGGGTCACTGGACAGCTCTTCTTGGAGAAAGTTGAAGTCTGACTTGAACCTCTGGATGAGGAGGGTTTAGGCTGAAGGAGAGCTGAAGAATGAGAGAGATCCCAGTGAAGGGCAAGCTCAAGCGTGTGGGGCCAGAGAGCATGGTGGTTCCAGGGACTGGAGTACAGGCCAGGGTGAGGGCTGCAGGACACAGTGGCCACCCAGCACCACAGTCCCTGAAGACCAGCAGATGCTGTGTGGATCCCGACCACTCAGTGCCTGGCACTTAGGAGGGCCTCAGCAGATATTTGTTGAATGAAAAATGAGTTATTCAAGATGTCCACAAAAGAGAAAAAAAATCCAAACAGCTTTTAATTTGAATGACTGAAATTAGCAATGGTAATATAAGTATCAATCTAGGCTGATAATGCAGAATTAATTTAACAAAGGCTAGGAAATAATTGAGAGCATAGGAAAAGATCAAGGGTAATAAATTTTGTCTTATGTAACAGGGAGAGATGAAGGTAATTGCTTCACTCTTGACTAGATAATTAGGGGATTATACATTTAAATAAATATTTGGAAAAAATTAGCAGTATCTACTGGTATAATAACAAAAAAACACCCCAGAGTATACATAACAAAATGAAAAAGGAGCTGTGATAAAGCAGAAGTCATAACAAAGCAAGGTAGGAGACACAGAGTCAGACATTTTCATTACAGTAATAAATGCTGAAAAATTTAACTCTACTGTATCAAAGAAAAACAGTCTTGTGACAGGAAGCAAAAATCTATCACATGATGTAAGAGACAGAAATAAAGGGGAGTGCCTTTGCAATTTAAAATAAAGGACAGGGATTTCCCTGGTGGTCCAGTGGTTAAGATAAAGCTTCCACTGCTGGGGGCACAGATTTGAGCCCTGGTCATGAAACTAAGACTCCACATGCCCCCCTGGAGCAGCCAATATACACCTGTATGAAAAGTGAAAGTCACTCAGTCATGTTCAGCTCTTTGCGACCCCATGGACTGCAGCCCATCAGGCTCCTCTGTCCATGGAATTCTCCAGGCAAGAACACTGGAGTGGGCAGCCATTCCCATCTCTTGGAGATCTTTCTAACCCAGGGATTGGACCGGGTCTCTTGCACTGCAGGCAGATTCTTTATCATCTGAGCCACCAGGGAAGCCACATACACAATGGACAAGGCAATGCTAGGGTGAGGCTAGCTTGTGTAGCAGAAAGGAAGGATGACAATTTCAACATCAAGAGAATAAAAACACTAATCTGAAGAGATGTATTCACACCTATGTCCATTGCAGCATTGCTTATAGTAGCCAAGATACAGCAGTAACCTGTCTCATCAATAGATGAATGGATACGGAAGATGTGGTGTATATATATAAATAAATATACCACACATGCTCAATAGAATACTAATCAGTTATTTAAAAAAGGAAAGATATTGCTAGGAGCCAGCATGGGGAATCCTGCCCGTGGCAAAGGCTTGACAAACGCAAAGGTGGGATCAGGCCTCAGGGGTCCCCCTGGACTTTCTTGAGCATCTACCCACAAAACCAGAGTCTGCCTGTTTTACTGTGTTATGTTTTCCACCTACTCCTCTGACATTAACAGGGGGCTGTCCCCCACCACCTTTTATGGAAAAAGTTAATTTAGAGCTTTTAGATAATAAGTCTCCTGGGCATAATAAGAGTGTTTCAATCCAAAAACCCTTCTGATGGCTTTCAAGCCTGCCTGACAGGTTTATCCAGACTCTTACAGCTACGCATGTGATCGTTTACAGCCACAGGAAGCTTAAAACATCCTAGGAATGTAGGGGCTTCCGAGGAGTCAAAATCATTAGAATAGGACTGATTAAGAGTTTCATTGTTGAGCCAATACTTGCTGCCAAATTTTAATATCTTTTATTTGTTGATATAGTTGGTATGTAGAAAAAACAGGTAGTAGCCCTGGCATTAGCAACATTAGATCTTTGAGTTAAGTACTTTGTTATAACCCATTGCACCTTTGTTCTACAGGAATGTAACTTTATTTAATACTTTGAGGGTGATGCAGATTAAAGAAAAAAACACTTCAAGGGAAAAGGAGTTTTCTGTTTCATAGACATTTATCTAGGAAAAGAGCCATAAAAATGTTAACAGGCCTCTTGGCCAGAAGATAATGTAAATCACCTGAGACCTATATGGGAAGGTATGCAAAAGGAAAGCCTGGTCTCAGTAAGGGTCAGGACTACTGCCCCTGCATGACTCTGCATATTCCATTATTTCTTTTTGCACAACTTGGGGTATATAAGCTGCCTTTGAAAATAAAGTTGTGGGTCTTGCACCAATGCTTGGCTCCCCCCATGTCGTTCTTTTCTTATTTTCCCTTTTCAGGCTGAATTCCCATCTGGAGCATAGAGGCTCACCATGCCTACCTATTTGCCTGGGCTTTTAAGACCCACCTGAGAGAGAGCCCAAGGTGGGGCACCCTCCACTATTCAAGCGGGTACCTGCGGCCTACATAGACGGTGCAAGTTCCTTGTCTTGGGACTTTACTGGCTTTCTATGTAAACCAAGGAATTTCAGCCTCTTTTCTCCTCCATTTTTCTCCACTACACTATTCTTTCCTAATCTCTCTTTATATCTCTAAATAAATAAGTCTCTCCTAGCCAACGCCATCTCCCCTTGAATTCCCTGGATCCACTGGAGCTGGACTGCGGCAAGATATCTTGCCATTTTTGACAACATAAATGGATCTAGAGGGCATTATGCTAAGTTAAATGAGTCAGAACAAGAAAGACAAATACTGTATGACCTCACTTATATTTGGAATCTAAAAAAAACAAAACACATTAGCAAACATAACAAAACAGAAACAGACTCATAGACACAGAGAACATGCAAGTGGTTGCCAGAGGGGAGAGCTGTGGGGGGTCATGAAACAGGTGGGGGAGATTAAGTTAAAAACAAGTCACAGGGATATAATGTATAACACAGAGAATATAGCCAATAATATAATAACTTCATAGTGACCAGTGGTAACTAGACATAGTAGTGATCACTAGTAACATATAAAAATATTGAATCAGTGTGTTGTATACTTGAAACTACTATGATGCTGTAAGTCAACTATACTTCAATTTAAAAAATAATTTTTTAAATATAGACATCAATCAAAAGCCTTGGGCTTCCCAGCGGGGGTTAGTGGTAAAGAACTTGTCTGCCCATGCAGGAGATACAAGAGGTGAAATTTTGATCCCTGGGTCAGGAAGATCCCCTGGAGGAGGGCATGGCAACCCCCTCCAGTTTTCTTGCCTGGAGAATCCCATGGACAGAAGAACCTCGCAGGCTATAGTCCATGGGGTCACAAAGAGCAAGACACAACTGAAGCGAATTAGCACCCATATTCAAGAAGCCTTAGAACTGTGATATGAGTCATGTTAGATTATGAAAAGTAACGATTCTGAAAATAGTCATTAGCCGTTATGCACTGATAAACACTATTGACATCTGTAAATTAATACTTCAGAAGATGAAATCATCAAAATAGAGTCATTGGGGAGAATGATCGATAACCATCACTCTATGATAGATCAATGGAAAGGAAACTAGTTATTTGACTGTATTAATTGCCTGTGGCTGCTGTAAGAAATTGGTGTTTTAAAAGGGCACACATTTACTCTCATAGTTCTGGCGGCCAGAGTCTGGAATCAGTTTACTGCTGCCAGCAAGGTGTCAGGAGAATCACCTTCTCCAGGAGAACCATCGGCTGCCTTGCCTCTTCCAGTTCTGAAGCTGCCTCCCCGGCTGTGGCCCCTTCCTCCAGCTTCAAAGCCAGCAGCACAGCCTCATGCTTCAGTCATCACATCGCCTCCCTTTTCTGTTTTGGTTCCCTTTCTGCCTCCTCTTTATAACTTAACTGTGATTGCATTTAAGGCATACCTAGATACTTCAGGATAGTCTCCCCATCTCAAGATTCTTAATCACACCTGCAAAATCTCTTTTATCATATAAAAGACCTATCTGTCTTCAGGAGGCATCACTCAGCCTGTCACAATGATAATGGATGCTCAGCCACTCAGTCGTGTCTGACTCTTTGAGACCCCATGGACTGTGGCCCACCAGGCTCCCCTGCCCATGGGATTCTCCAGGCAAGAACACTGGAGTGCAGTGCCACTTCTGTCTGCAGGGGATCCTCCCGACCCAGGGATCAAGCCTCTCGTCTCCTGCGTCTCTAGCGCTGGCTGGCAGAGTCTTTACCACTAGCACCAGTGGGGTAGCAGGACTTAAACACAGAGATCGAGTTCACAGCACTGGGGCTATCTCAAGTTTTCCATGGAACATTTCCCAAAGCTGGCATGCGTTTGGCTTTATAAACACTCCAAAGCAAAAATTACTTGCTGATCATCTTCTAAAATTCAAAATTTATAATACTTGTTGTTAAGTCGCAAAGTCATGTCTGACTCTTTGCAACCCCATGAACTGCAGCATGTCAGGTTTCCCTGTCCTTCACTATCTCCATGAGTTTGTTCCAATTCATGACCGCTGAGTCAGTGATGCCATCCAACCATTTCCTCCTTGGTCACCCCTTCTCCTCCTGCCCTCAATGTTTCGCAGCATCAGGGTCTTTTCCAGCGAGTTGGCTCTTTGCATCAGGTGGCCAAAGTATTGGAGCTTCAGCTTCAGCATCAGTCCTTACAGTGAATATTCAGCTTTTATTTCCCTTAGGATTGACTGGTTTGATCTCCTTGCTGTCCAAGGGACTCTCAAGGGTCTTCTCCAGCATCACAGTTTGAAAGTATCAGTTTTGTTAATATCTAAGTAATTATATAATACTTAGAAAGTATAATTACTTAGATATTACAAATAAAATAAAAGCACTCACAAGTATTGAGTATGCCATGAAATATCATTTCAAATTCTTTAGAAAATCATAAAAACAAGGACATAACTAAGGCTGTAAGACATATCAGAAAAGGTTGAATTTTAAAACTAAACTCTTCATTACCAAATAAAAAAGAAAATAAATATGTAAGTAGTCACTCATGGCAGGGAATTAGAACATGAATTGTATAAAAGTGGAAATTAATTAATTAGAAAGGGGGTAAGATTAATAAGTAAAACCAAAAGTAATCTATTTGCAGAGATGATAATCATCTCTGTAAAGCATAATCAAAGAATAACTGGAGAAATCACAGCAAAACAAAATGAGAAATAAGAACTTCTATTATCACCTTTATATGAATATTACAATGTTATTTTGGAGGCTCTGGATAGGGTAGAAATAAAGAATATACACTCGATATGAAGAAGATGAAAGCATAATTATTTCTAGCCAACATGATTATATACAAACACTCTCAGATTATGAATCAAAATAATATGTAGATTGTTGATACACTGCAGTGGTTAAATAGGAAAGTAACAAGTCAAAATCAAGTCTTTATATTCTCTATACCCATTAAGAAAACATAATAATTAATATAAATATTGTTATCACACTCACCAAGAAATGTACAATAGCACTATGTTACATAACATGTCCTGAATGATAAGGCTATTTGGATGGCAGAATTTCTCAAAAGTTTTCATGATTAAAACAGTTTCAAAGAAAGTCTCTATTATATTTTTGGAGAAACTCACCAAAATAATTCCATGTTAATTTGGAAGAATAAAAGGATCAGAATAAATTTTATGTATTTGGAAATGGAAGTATGATAAGGGGGAGTAGCCTTTGCAAATATTAAAAGTACAAGGCTATGTTAAATTATAGTCCATTTAGCCCTATTATTAGAGAAGGAATTTTACTGTATGAAGTTGGCAAAGGCAAATCATCAAAGAAATTATGGATTACTTAATGGAGAGCCAGACGCTTCTTGTCAGATGGAAATGTACTGAGGAAAAGACATTCTCTGGAGTATGTTAAGGGGAATGCAGCAAGGTTATCGATGTTCTGAGAGGTTTTCTTAGCACCCCTACCCCTCCCATAGAACTGGTGACCTTTAGATACTCAGACAAAAATCAGGCAGTCTGATTTCTAAAATAATTGATACAATTACCATATAGACCAGCAACAGAGAGAACCAACACCAGAGACCCCACCCTTTTTCTCAAACCTAAACAGAGAACCAAGGTTCACAGAGCAGGTAAGGAGCTCTAGACCCTCAACTGAGAAAGGCCAGGGAAAAGGAATTAAAAAAAAAAAAAAAGGTTCCAGAAGAAAGAGGGTGATTCAGGTTACAAAATAAAAGCTAAGACCAATACTCCAACTAAGAAGGAGATTTAAATTTTTGAGTTCATAAACCAAGAACAAGACAGTATGAAAAAGAAAAACTGCAAAACATGAACACCTTTTAGGGATTAAAAAATAAATAAAGGTAAAGCCAGAGATATTTCTCTGAAAGATTAAAGAAATGGAAAATAACAGAGAGATGATAAGACATAAGGGTCATGGAAAGAGAGAGCAGTGGGATTATTAGATAAAGTGTAGGAGTGACTCGAAACTGATGAAGGATATAATACATCAGATGGAAGGGCTTGCTCTACAATGAATTATAAACGACTTCACCCTAAAGCATATCTTATGGTCTCTTTGAAAATGGAGTTGATCCTTTCCCCATTGCATGGATTTCTGAACATTGCAAAGGTAAATTTTTAGCTTGCTTCTAGAAAAGTGCTCGGGGATTGAACATTTTGCTTACGATGCCAGGTTCTCTCCTGCCAGCTTATCACCAACACAAGCAGCTGCATCCCCACCACTACATCGCCACCACTGTCTACGTCTGGAAACGGCATTTCCAACAGTTCCTTTCTTCGTGCAGTTTCGGTTGAGTTTGCTCATAAGAAGAACTCATACAGGACTGTAAGATTTGGAAATTGAAAGTAATAATAGTCAAGGCTATGGTTTTTCCAGTGGTCAGGTATGGATGTGACAGTTGGACTATGAAGAAAGCTGAGCACTGAAGAACTGATGCTTTTAAACTGTGGCATTGGAGAAGACTCTTGAGAGTCCCTTGGACTGCAAGGAAATTCAACGAGTTCATCCTAAAGGAAATCAGTCCTGAATATTCATTGGAAGGACTGATGCTGAAGCTGAAACTCCAATATTTTGGCCACCTGATGCAAAGAACTGACTCATTGGAAAAGACCCTGATACTGGGAAGGTTGAAGGCAGGAGCAGGGGGTGACAGAAGATGAGATGGTTGGATGGCATCACTGCCTCAATGGACATAAGTTTGAGTCAAACTCCAGGAGTTGGTGATGCTGCAGTTGGAAGCCTGGCGTGCTGCAGTCCATGGGGTCACAAAGAGTCAGACACAGCTGAGCCACTGAACTGAACTGAATTGCCAGTTCAGAAAGCTCTTATGCCTTAAAAGACGTTGCCTTAAGAGGCCATTTGCCTTCGTGTGCTTCAGTCATTGCAGGAGAATAATGTGCCGCAAACGACCCTGGGTCCCAGAAGGAGGATGGGAGATTCATGGAGCAGAGCACTCGGAGCCTGAAATAAGAGCTACCCTGGTTGATTCACAGGCTGAGCAAGAAAGATGCTTGGAGGTGTCTGCCACTGAGATTCCGCCACTGTGCTTCACCCAGCGCATCTGCAGCACTTGCTGACTAATGCAGGTGCACAGACTGTGCTGCACGTTTATCCTTTAACTCATTGGTCTCACTGTTTACTTCTCTTACTCAGAAATGTATTTCATGGTATGGATGATAGTGAGATGTCTCAAACACTCTTTGGAAAAGGGTGAAGTAGAGATGAAATGCTAAGGACATATTTTAGAGAGTGCTGCTTTACCTTCTGATTTTCATCAGCGGTTCAGATAACTTTTAGAATGCTGTTGTGTGACAGTTCTTAATATAGTTTGGAATGTAGCCATTAAGGAGAAGTCTAGGGTAAAAGAGTCAAATGAGAATAATGTCAAATTACTTCATCCATGGAGAGAGGAAGGATTCTGGAGCAGGAAGCCAGGTAGACTATTACAAGCAAGTGATGTACCTTAAAGTCATGCAAATAAGTTAATGATCAGGTTGACAATAGCCAATGGTGCATAGATTTGTCCTATTCTTTTTTTTCTGCCTGAAGAAGCCCATGGTTATACATTTTTATATCAACGATTTTCTTCTGCTTTTATTCTCTGGTTCCTTTTATCGCTTTAAGATTCATTTCAGATATCAATTTTGAAAAGAAGAAATCTCAGTCATATCATAATGAAATTTTCAGCAGAAATATGTTATAATTTATTACAATTATCTTCATTTTTCTAGGAAAAAGTGCTAACATGCTTCAGAATGCTGTTTATGCACTGGCCTTCATTCTCCAAATTTAACTTTTTACAGCTTTCTGTAAATGGGCTTGGAATATCGTTAATGTTCAGTGATCTGAGAACACAGCATCAATTGATAATGACTAAAAAAATCAATCACCACCAATATGAAACCCAGGGGAAATCAATTGAAGTGGAAAACTATATGTTTTGTGCAGAGGCTTAAAAGTAGGAAAAATTATGGCTTTATTGGATGTTCCTACATTCTGCAAGCATACAGCAGGTCTGTGTAATTTATTTTTTGAGGCTACTCCATAAGCTTGTGCTGAAATGCAGTGAGTGCTTACCGTGAAATGGGTCATTAATTCTCCTTCATTTTTCTGCATTGAAGCAGATGATAATTATTAACCTAGCAACAGGGGAAAACAGCTAAAGCACTCTTGGCCCTTGGGATGAGGAAACGCTGCTAACCGTGTGGACAATTCGATGGCTCTTCCTCTTTTATAAGGGTAATCTTGTTCCCTTGCTGCTCCTGCAGCGCTGTCCTGAAATATTTGTCCTGCTCCAAGAAACTTTTTCTTAATTTGTACAACTGGGGTTTTTTTGGTTTTTTTCTTTTGTGAGCAGGCTGGATTGGAGGATTGACTGAGAAGGGGCAGATGAGGAGAGGGGGACGCGTATCTGGAGATTTAGACAAAGCTGAACTGATTAGAAAGCACTTTGGAGCAGCCTCCCTACGAGCCTGGGCTGAAGCGATGGCTCTGTGCATGTGAGTCAATCAACCAGCTGAGTTACTGCTAAGGAAGCTGAGACTAGGGTTTCCCAGATGGCTCTGTTGTAAAGAAATCTGCCTGCCAACACAGGAGATGCAGGTTCAATCTCTGGGTAGGAAGATACCCTGGAGAAGGAAATGGTAACCCACACCTGTACTGAAGTGAAGTGAAGTCGCTCAGTTGTGTCCGACTCTTTGCGACCCCGTGGACTATAGCCTACCAGGCTTCTCCGTCCATGGGATTCTCCAGGCAAGAATACTGGAGTGGGTTACCATTTCCTTCTCCAGGGGATCTTCCCAACCCAGAAACTGAACCCGGGTCTCTCACATTGGAGGCAGACACTTTTAACCTCTGAGCCACCATTACTGCCTGGAAAATGCTATGGACAGAGGAGCCTGGTGGGCTACAGTTCTTGGGGGTTCCAAAAGAGTCAGACATGACTTAGTGATTAAATAGGAACAACAAGAAGAAGCTGAGGCTGACCCATAGGGTGTGGCGTCAGGGTCCCTGAGCTGCAGTTCTGCAGAACAAGGCAGGGCATGTGGCCTGCCTGGTATTGCAATTCCTGTGGCAGGTATATCTGTGCTGAGGGCCCAGTCTTGGGAAAAGGGAAGGCCTGTTTCTGTCTTACTGAAGCATAAATTCAGCTTGCAGCAAACACATGATAAGAAACAAAGGGGAAAAGACTGGCGGCCAGGGAGCTGGGGCTTTAGGAACCACACAGCAGGCCGATGGCCACAGCAACAACTGAGGGCTGGGCTGTCCAGAGAACAGGGCAGCGTTCCTGATTTTCTCTCCATCCTAGTGGGCTTCACTAGGGTGTGTGTGACTTGTCCATGGATGCTGAGTGGGCTCCTGGTTTCTGTGACCCCTGAAGGAGAGAGTGAGATTCCTGGAAAAAGGAAAAAATGCTCTTAGAGCGTAAGACGAAGGCTAGAGCCATTTGGTTTTAAGACTTACAGAAGGAACTTGTGTTTGCTAGGGGAAATGGGTAGTTAGGCAGTTTGGGGTGGACATGTACACACTGCTGTATTTAAAATGGGTAACCAACAAGGACCTGCTGTAAACGCATGGGACTTTGCTCAGTGTTATGTGGCAGCCTGAGTGGGAGGGGGGTTAGGGGAGAATGGATACATGTACATGTGTCACCTGAAACTGTCACAACATTTTTCATTGGCTATGCTCCAATGCAAAATTAAAAATTTAAAAAGGGAGAACAAAACCCAAAAGGGTTTGGCCTAGTATTTAAGCCAGGCTGAGCCAATGGCATGTATCTGTTAAAGAGATTATATATTACTGAAGCACAGCAAAGCCTTCTGACACCTCGTACTTTCCTGATGCTGAGAAGTTCTGGGAATGGTCCATAAAGCAAGCCACTGAAAGGTTATGTCGGAAGAACAGGATTTATGTCATGTCCTCTTACAGATAGAACAAGAGTCACATTCAGTATACGGTGAATGGTAAAGTAAATTGAGAAGTGGCAGGAGTAAGTGGGGCTAGACACTGAACTCGGTAGATGTTGCACATAACAAATTACCACAACTTAGTAGCTTAGACCTACAGTCTATCCTTGTTATTTGCAGATTCAGTGTCTGCTAAAGTTTTTGATACAGATCAAATGAGATTTTGTTTGCAACCTCGAAAAATCAATCATCACAGTGCTTTCACGGTCATTTGCAAACATCTGCAGAGAGGAAAAAACCCAGACACTGGACGTACCCATTCCCAGTGGAGGTGAAAGGAGATGAGAGATGTCCCTGCAAGAGTCCTTTCTGTGGCCTACTTAGCGCCATGTGTTTCGCATTTCAGGGCTTTTGGTTGGTCACTTTACTGTTTAAGGTGGTCTCCAAGCAGTGTGCGGAAGTGCTGTCTACTGTCCTGAGCACATGATGGCTGTGATGTGCCTCATGGCAAAAAATATATGTGTCAAATAAACTTCATTCAGGCCACACTCTGCACATTGCAACCTGACAGCTCCATGGATGAAAGGCTCTGAAAGGTCTATGCTAGGAACTTTTAGGTGGTCTAGAGGTTAGGGCTCTTTGTTTTCACTGCTGAGGGCCTGTGTTCAGTCCCTGGTCGGGGAACTAAGATCCTGTGAGTGCACAGTGCCGCCATAAAAGGAAAGGTAAAAAGAAAAATCTGTCCCAGGTCTAGAGCCTGAGATTCAATAGAAATTGAGTTGAAAGGTGAGCACCAGGCACAGGGACTAGAGTCGTTCAGTGCTGGGTTTACTTGTCATTGCAGGTAATCCAAGGGCACCATCCTTACTGTCCGAGTATCTGTGGGCCCGTGTGTGCCAATGCTGCTGCTGTTTAGTTGCTCAGTCGTGTCTGACTCTTTGTGACTCCATGGACTGTAGCCTTCCAGACTCCTCTGTTGGACGGGATTTCCCAGGAAGAATACTGGAGTGGGTTGACATTTCCTCTTCCAGGGGATCTTCCCAACCCAGCGACTGAACCCCTCTCTCTGGCGTCTCCTGCACTGGCAGGTAGATTCTTTAGCACTGAGCCACCTGGGAAGCCCATAGTGCCAGTGAGGCAGCCTGAAATTCCTCAGCCTTCCTCCGCAATCTAGAAATAAAGACAAGAATTGGATTGTAGGTGCCCCCTCCCCTCTCTCTTGACCCCCAGGTACATTAGTGTGTGTGGTCTAATTAAGCTCCATTTGGGAGGAATGCACACTAGGGCTCTTTCTCTTAAAGAATTGCTTTCAGACTTCTTGGCCATTTGGTCTTGTTTCTGTTTTATTTGGAGTCCAAAATCCATTAGCCATCGAGCTCCTGCTTCTTCAAGGGGCCTTCAGACACAGACTGCAGAAGGCCGGACAAAGCCTGGTCCTTGAGCATCCGGCCGGATTCGCCCCAGGCCTTCCTCTAATAGAGCCTCTTTCACTAATATTTGCTTTTTCAAAGCCATCTTTCCTGAACAAAGGCTTCTTTCTATATAGATGACTCCTAATAACCTTTTTTTTTTTTTGTAAGGATATTTGTTTCTAAGCCTATACAGAAACATTGTCCTAATTCTGAACTCAGTCCAGAGGCAAGAGATTCTCTGCAGAGACACTGAGCATGAAAATTGCCACAGCCTTGCCTGATCAAGCCAGGTTTTCTCTCTCCGATTCAACATTATTTCTCTGCAGAACAAAGAAGCTGAGTTAGATGATCTCCAAGTTCTTTTTTTCTAGTCTAGGGTGCTGATGTAAGAAAGTAGGGCTTCCCAGGTGGCTCAGTGGAAAGAATCCACCTGCCAATGCAGGAGGCCCATGGTCAGGAAGATCCCTGGCAAATGAAATGGCAACCCACTGCAGTATTCTTGCCTGAGAAATCTCATGGACAGAGCCTGGTAGGCTATATAGTCCATGGGGTTGCAAAAGAGTCAAACATGACTAAATGATTAAAGAACAACAGTGAACTTTGATAGAATGTTAGTTGCTCAAGCGTGTTCAACTCTTTGTGACCCCATGAACTACATGTAGCCTGCCAAGCTCCTCTGTCCATGGAATTCTCCAGGCAAGAATACTGGAGTGGGCTGCCATTTCCTTCTCTAGGGGATCTTCCTGACCCAGAGATCGAACCCAAGTCTCCTGTACTGCAGGCAGACGCTTTACCCTCTGCATCACCAGGGGAGCCCAAGAATACAGGAGTGGATAGCCTATCCCTGCTCCAGAGGATCTTCCTGACCCAGAGATCGAATCCGGGTCTCCCTGCCCTGCAGGCAGGCACTTTACCATCTGAGCTCCAGTACTTCAAGTCACCAGAAGTGCTTACTCAGTATTCAGGTTCCTGGGCACCAGGGAGACCAACTGGACCAGAATATCAGGTGAGGAGGCCTAGAAATGCATATTTATATACATAGTAAGCACCCCCCCACCCCAGGTATTTCTACATGCAGTCACGCTGAGGATTGACATGGGTAGCATTTGTTTAGAAAGCAAACTGGAGCGTCATGTTTCTGCTTGCAAGAATAAGCCATCCATTAAGAACAGCAGGAGGAAAACCTGCTTATTCTGCTGGTTACACAGTCTCTGCCTTTTCCTGGGGACACAGGTGTGTTGGTATTTGGCCCAGGAAGAAAACACAGGAGATAGCTGCAGGCAACGATGAGCTCTTACTGAAGCAGTTGACCTCCCTTCCCCATAAGCTTTTCTCCAGACTTCAGTCCCAGTGATGAGCAAATTCAAGTTCGAAAGGTGCTGACCACTGTAAATAGGACAAAGACATAAAGCAGAATGATTTTTATACACATGCTGTCCTTCTTCATTTTTACAACTCCATCCTTTTTGCCAATATATCTGAAGGTGATTGAACCATGCTCTTGTTTAGCCTTATGTTACTGGGGAATTGGAAGGCAGCCTTTCTATTTATTTACCTGGTTTTCACCCATGAGGACAAAATCAAAACTCTTGAAAGTAATAGGTCTCACTTATCCCTGTTTTGAGGACTGATGGGGGCTTGGTGATGATCCTGCCAGGGGGAATTGAAAGAAGTCAATCTTAGTTTATTGTCCTGAGCTATTTCTCATGGAACCCACTAGTTTTTTAATCTACTTGGATTACTGAAAGAAGCTTCAAGTTCTGGAATCTTTTATTTTGCAGGAAAGATAAATAATGAAAGCATTCACCTGCAACCTGGGCCAATGATGACATCACAAATGGCCAGTGCTTGGAGGTGTTGGGGCTGCTCCCTCCTTTTGGCCTGTTCAGATGTGGGGTACCTCACTTCCAGGAGGTCTTAGTGGTTCGTAAGCACATCAAGCTCTCCCAGGAGACTGTGTTGAGACCTCAGCTTGGGCCATGCTGTATTCTGGGGAGGGGGCCTTCTGAGGTTGTCTGCTCTGGGCATCATCCTTGTTTTCTGCTGTGGATGGATGCTGCCTTGTGCATTATGACGTGTTCGGTTTGCTTCCCAGTGGTGTTTTTGTTTGCTTTGTCCTCCTGAGCATTCCTAAGAAAGGTGATGAGTGAACAGAAAACAATCTAGTAATTTGGATTAGATCAGCTCGATGACACAGAAAACTCCTACAAAGCTTCTCAGAAAGGATTTTACAGTCTCAGAAAATGAGCTTGAAATGTATTTTGGCATCATTCAAATGCAATTCTCATTTCTGCATCTTTTTTAAGACAAAAACCTCAGCATCTCTTTTATGACAAAACCTTTGAGTTGCTAAAAGAAAGAACCCTTACAGCTTTAGAGCAGGACCTCCCTTGGGCACCATCCTCATCCTGTGCTTAGAAAGGAGTGGACAGTGAGTTGAGATCTGCTCTGGGCTGTGGATGGAGCATTCTTGTCTGAAGTAGGGTTGATATTTATGGGGATGGAGGTGAGAGTATGAGATTATGGGCCAGTGGACCCAGAACTACCCTAATTCTACCTCTTGCCTGCCCATGAGGTCTCTGAGGGCATATATACAGAGGACAATCCCAGGAGATCGGTGCATCATTAACTATAGCTCTGATCCCACACGCTAAGCTCCAGCAGAGTCTTTGGGGTGAGAAAGTTTAAACCAATTGGTGAACCAACCTTAGCCTGAAAGATCAGGCCAGAAAAACCATTTCATTCTGAAGCTAAGACGTCGTTGGCCTTGGTTGTCCGTCCCAGGCCACCCAAAGGTCCGGGATGCTCACATGTGAATTTCTTTTGTTGTTGTTGTTGTTTAGTCACTAAGTCATGTCTGACTCTTTGCGACTCCATGGACTGCAGCACGCCAGGCTTCCCTGTCCTTCACTGTCTCCCAGAATTTGCACAGACTTATGTCCATTGAGTTGGTGATGCCATCCAACCATCTCATCCTCTGCGATCCCCTTCTCCTCCTGCTCTCAATTTTTCTTAGCATTGGGGTCTTTTCCAATGAGTCAGCTCTTCACATCAGATGGCCAAAATATTAAAGTTTTAGCATTAGTCCTTCCAATGAATATTCAGGGTTGATTTCCTTTAATATTGTCTGGTTGGATCTCTTTGCAGTCCAAAGGACTCTCAAGAGTCTTCTCCAGCACCACAGTTCAAAAGCATCAATTCTTTGGTGCTCAACTTTCTTTATGGTTCAACTCTTACATCTATACATGACTGCTGGAACATGTGAACTTCTAAGCTCAGTCATATCGGGAAAAGACAAACAGAGCTTAGAAAAGCCAAGGAGGGGTGGTCTGAGAATTCAGTGAAGCTGGTAAAAGAAAAATATCCAAAGAGAAAGTCCATATCTTCTGCTTGACTTTTAACTTCTTGACCTTACGGCTATGGTCTGGGAGATAATTTCATGTGCTTTACTTACCTCTCCCTGTGTAAACTGGAAAAGGGGGATAAGGAGTGATGGAAAGGAAGAAAGACTAGGGCCAACAGTCCCTCCATCCTTGTTTTCTTTTTGAGAGGCCAAAGGACATTTTGAGGGGCCAAAGGCCTTCATACTAGTCTTGGGCTCATCAGAGATGTTGCCGTTCCTGTACTCCGGGATGTGCAGCATGTTTTGGGGGACACCTGCCCACACCTTCATGGAAAGTGCCCATCCCGCCCCACACCAAACACACACACACTCCAGTCCTTAATGATGTACCTCATATCCTTAAAGGACCAGTGAATGCCTTTTGATAGTTTCCAAAAGCTTCCAAGTTGGCCAGGAGACACCTTCACACATGGCTGCCTGATGGACATCTATGCGCGAAGTGATGACAAGGGCTCTCTGCTCATTGCACTTAGTCTGGGGGTCCACAGAGGTTCTCCAGGGTGAGTCCCAGAGTGGGACCTCCAGCTCATGACAGCACAAGTTAGATAGTATAATTCTGCCAAGGAAAATGACACAGAATGACAATATACCTGTAATATTAGGATGGCCAAAATCTGGAACATGACAACACCAAGTGTTAGCAAGACTGTGGAGAAAAAGGAACTCTTATGCATTGCTGGTGGAAATGCAAAATGGTACAGCTACTTTGAAAGACCGTCTAAAGTTTTCTTAAAAAACTCAGTTTAGTTCAGTCACTCAGTCATGTCCAACTCTTTGCGACCCCATAAATCGCAGCACATCAGGCCTCCCTGTCCATCACCAACTCGAAGAGTCCACTCAAACCCATGTTCATTATTTTGGTGATGCCATCCAGCCATCTCATCCTCTGTCATCCCCTTCTCCTCCTGCCCCCAATCCTTCCCAGCATTAGGGTCTTTTCCAATGAGTCAACACTTTGCATGAGGTGGCCAAAGTATTGGAGTTTCAGCTTTAACATCGGTCCTTCCAATGAACACCCAGGACTGATCTTCTTTAGGATGGACTGGTTGGATCTCCTTGCAGTCCAGTTCAGTTCAGTTCAGTCACTCAGTCATGTCCGACTCTTTGTGACCCTATGAATCACAGCATGCCAGGCCTCCCTGTCCATCACCAACTCCCGGAGTTCACTCAGACTCACATCCATTGAGTCAGTGATGCCATCCAGCAATCTCATCCTCTGTCGTCCCCTTCTCCTCCTGCCCCCAATCCCTCCCAACATCAGAGTCTTTTCCAGTGAGTCAACTATTCGTATGAGGTGGCCAAAGTACTGGAGTTTCAGCTTTAACATCATTCCTTCCAAATAACACCCAAGGCTGATCTCCTTCAGAATGGACTGGTTGGATCTCCTTGCAGTCCAAGGGACTCTCAAGAGTCTTCTCCAACACCACAGTTCAAAAGCATCAATTCTTTGGCACTCAGCCTTCTTCACAGTCCAACTCTCACATCCATATATGACCACAGGAAAAACCATAGCCTTGACTAGCCAGACCTTAGTGGGCAAAGTAATGTCTCTGCTTTTCAATATGCTATGTAGGTTGGTCATAACTTTTCTTCCAAGGAACAAGCGTCTTTTAATTTCATGGCTGCAGTCACCATCTGCAGTGATTGTGGAGCCCCAAAATATAAAGTCCGACACTGTTTCCACTGTTTCCCCACCTATTTCCCATGAAGTAATGGAACCAAATGCCATGATATTTGTTTTCTGAATGTTGAGCTTTAAGCCAACTTTTTCATTCTCCACTTTCACTTTCATCAAGAGGCTTTTTAGTTCCTCTTCACTTTCTGCCATAAAGGTGGTGTCATCTGCATTTCTGAGGTTATTGATATTTCCCCTGGCAATCTTGATTCCAGCTTGTGCTTCTTCCAGACCAGCATTTCTCATGATGTACTCTGCATAGAAGTTAAGTAAGCAGCATGACAATATACAGCCTTGGTGTATTCCTTTTCCTATTTGTAACCAGTCTGTTGTTCCATGTCCAGTTCTAACTGTTGCTTCCTGACCTGCATACAGATTTCCCAAGAGGCAGGTCAGGTGGTCTGGTATTTCCATCTCTTTCAGAATTTTCCACAGTTTATTGTGATCCACACAGTCAAAGGCTTTGGCATAGTCAATAAAGCAGAAATAGAAGTTTTTCTGGAACTCTCTTGCTTTTTCCATGATCCAGCGGATGTTGGCAATTTGATCTCTGGTTCCTCTGCCTTTTCTAAATCCAGCTTGAACATCAGGGAGTTCACGGTTCATGTATTGCTGAAGCCTGGCTTGAGAATTTTGATCATTACTTTACTAGCATGTGAGATGAGTGCAATTGTGTGGTAGTCTGAGCATTCTTTGGCATTGCCTTTCTTTGGAATTGGAATGAAAACTGACCTTTTCCAGTCCTGTGGCCACTGCTGAGTTTTCCAAATTTGCTGGCATATTGAATGCAGCACTTTCACAGCATCATATTTCAGGATTTGAAACAGCTCCACTGGAATTCCATCTCCTCCACTAGCTTTGTTCATAGTGATGCTTTCTAAGGCCCACTTGACTTCATATTCCAAGACGTCTGGCTCTAGATGAGTGATCACATCATCATGATTATCTGAGTTGTGAAGATCTTTTTGTATAGTTCTTCCGTGTATTCTTGCCACCTCTTCTTAATATCTTCTGCTTCTGTTAGGTCCATACCATTTCTGTCCTTTATCGAGCCCATCTTTGCATGAAATATTCCCTTGGTGTCTCTGATTTTCTTGAAGAGATATCTAGTCTTTCCCATTCTGTTGTTTTCCTCTATTTCTTTGCATTGATCACTGAGGGAGGCTTTCTTATCTCTCCTTGCTATTCTCTGGAAATCTCCATTCAGATGCTTATATCTTTCCTTTTCTCCTTTGCTTTTCTCCTCTCTTCTTTTCACAGCTATTTGTAAGGCCTCCCCAGACAGCCATTTTGCTTTTTGCATTTCTTTTCCATGGGGATGGTCTTGATCCCTGTCTCAGGAAAGTGAAAATCCTCTGTGCATCATAATGATGGATACATGTCATCACATATTTATCAATGCCATTATATACATGAATGTCATTATGTCATTATGTGCTTGTCCAGACCTTTAGAGTGTATAGGAGTGCTTCCAGTAGTCATGTGTGTGTGAAAGTTGGGCCATAAGAAGGCTGAGTGCCAAACAACTGACACCTTAGAACTGTGTTGCTGGACAAAACACTTGAGAATCCCTTGGACTACAAGGAAATCAAACTAATCAATCCTAAGGAAATCAACCGTGAATATTCATTGGAAGGACTGATGCTGAAGCTGAAGCAGTAATACTTGGTCACCTGATTCGAAGAGTTGACTCATTGGAAAACACCCGATGGGAAAGACTGAAGGCAGAAAGAGAAGGGGGGCAGCAGAGGATGAGATGGTTAGATAGCATCACTGACCCAATGGACATGAAGTTGAGCAAACTCCAGGAGATGGTAGAGGACAGAGAGGATGGCATGCTGCAGTCCATGGGGTCAGACACAACTTAGCAACTGAACAACAATTAGAATGTACAACACCAAGAATGGATCGTACAGTAAACTGTGGGCTTGGTGAAAGAGAAAAGAGTATCTTTCCAGTGAGTGATGATGCTAACAGAAGAGACCTTGCATTTGTGGGGGCAGGGGATGTAGGAAAGCTCTGTAACTTCTCCTCAATTTTTCTATGAACTTAAAACGCCCTTAAAAATATAAAGTCTTTAAAAATGACACAGATCTGTGTTGTCATATAAAACTGAGAGATAAGTCCCCCATTATCCCTCATATGAAGGTTGTGTCTTCTTGTATGCTTGTCTCAGGCCTGCAAAACTACCACTGAACTCTCTCTCAGGATGTCTTAACCTTTAGCCAGGGGCCAGCAAATGTTTTCTGTTAAGGGCCAGATGGCAAATACACAAGGCTTTGCTGGCCATAAAGTCTCAGTCATAGCTACTCAAGTCTGCCATTACAGTGTGAGAGCAGAGGTGTGTGGCCATGTTCCAATAAAACTTTATTTATAAAAATTCAGCAATGTTTCGCCCTGGGGCCATATGTTGTCAGTCTTACTGTAACATGGAAAGGATGAGCCCAGGGCTGGGACCCCTCTTGTTCACTCTGTCCAGAGCACATCCCTCATCCATGGAGACTCTCTGGACCTTGTCCTCACACTCAGTTGTCACAAGCTGTTTGGGAATCAAAGCCCCACTTAAGGAGACCTCACTCATTATCAAAGTCTTTCTTTTTCAGACCCTTTTGCAGTGTGGGCCACGCATGTTACATGATCATAGCTGGGTTTGGGGAAGGTGGGGGTGGACAACTGTCTTCCTCCATCTTAAGCCTTGAGGTTTGGTCAAAAAAAAAAAAAAAAAAGGCATCACCAACTTTCACAGGGCTTCTTTGTTCTTGTGGAGAGCCCCAGGGTGGAGAACCGATAAGTAGCCTTCCCACACTGGGTGGCAGAGTCTTTACGGCGTGAGTGGGTGGGTTGTCGGAAGAAGGAAACGTTTAACCTTCAAGAGAACCACCAGGAGTGCCTGCCTCTGCTGAGCCTTCACGTGTGTCCCAGAACCTAAGGTTTCTTGGGTCCCCAGATGACTCTGGGAGAGGAAAGGCATGTGACCTGGTGCCATGCTGGTGTGAGTGACTGCGTTACAGCAGACAGTGTGGCTGTGTTGATCATTAGACTCTGTTATGTCAGCCAGTGCTTTTAGGATTTTAGTGGTTGTTTCAGTGACTGATTTCAGTTCCAGTCACTCAGTCGTGTCCAACTCTTTGCAACCCCATGGACTGCAGCACACCAGTCCTCTCTGTCCATCACCAACTCCTGGAGCTTACTCAAACTCATGTCCATTGAGTCAGTGAGGCCATGTAACCATCTCATCTTCTGTTGTCCCCTTCTTCTCCTGCCTTCAGTCTTCCCAGCATCAGGGTCCTTTCTAATGTGACTCATTTGAAATGACTCATCTGGTGGTTGACCTCCACGTAAAGTGAAGTTTATAAGGAATCTTGCCCTGTGAAAGCATTCATTGCACAGAGAAACTGGAGTTGAGTCCGTACCTTTGCTGGGGTGCCTGCTGGGGGCTTCTTTCCCAAAAGCAGATCTATGGAGCTTGGCAGGACAGAGTTTAAAATCCTCCGATGCCCATAAAAATGTGGAGCATTAATAAAGAAACAAGTACAGGTTAAAACACACCTGCCTTCTGTCATATCTGTTCAAAATAAACTTGTTTAACATTCAGAAAATGGTTGCATCATCATAGCTAAAGGCAACTTGAGCAAGTCCTTGATCTGGAAAGCTCTTAATTGAAAAGTTACCAAGTTGGATGAGATTCCCCCTGGCCCCTGTTCCTGCCTCTCCTGGCCACCCCCACAGCTCCTCTCAATACCCCCACTTTCCCACAGTTACATGAGACCCTCCTGCCCCAGGATGGAAGCTGAAAAGGAGGGCATGGGGAACAGCTTCTTACCCAGGGAGCCTTGTTGCTTCTCCTCCCTTCTTTGGGCACACTCACCTGGCAGCTTGTGATAAAGTGGGAGATAACCAGTTTCTGCAAAAACCAAACACAAGATTTCAAAGAGATAGACTCCCTTTGATTCCAAAGAATGAGACCCTTGGGCTAGAGATGGGCCCAGCCAAGCAGGGCCCACTCCATACATCCACAGGCGAGACCATGATGTCAACACTGACATTTATTAAAAGCCTCCTGTGAGTGGGTCACTGTGCACGAGGAAGGCTTGGACACGATCCGTGTATTTAATTTTCTCTGAGTGATTTCCCTCTGGACGTCCGGTTAGCTGTGAGTCCCGTGCCTCATTTTATTGAAGCAGCCTCTCCTGTGGCATGATGTCTCTTTGGTTCCACCACCATCACTGGGCCTCACTCTTGCTCTTCAGTGTCTGAACTCTTACTGTAATGTCCACTTGGGGACACAGAATCTTACAACTGGGGATCATGTGGTCCATCTTTTTGATTCTGGAGACCAGTGGCTTTTCCATGGCTGGTTGGCTGCCCCCAGACTTCTGCCTGCTTCTTGTAACCTGACTCTGAGGATCTACAGGGCTCCCACGTGACTGTCTGGTAACAGCAGCATGATTCTTTAGGGTATTTGCATTAAAAATGAAGTCGCTCAGTCATGTCCTACTCTTCGCAAGCCCACGGACTGTAGCCTGCCAGGCTCCTCTGTCCATTTGATTATCCAGGCAAGGATACTGGAGTGGGTTGCCATTTCCAAGGGATCTTCCTGACCCAGGGATCAAAACCGGGTCTCTTGCATTACAGGCATATTCTTTACCATCTGAGCCATCAGGAAAGCCTATTTGCATTATTTTGATGAATTTTTTCATTTTCAACTTTTTAAGTACTAATCTTATCTCCTTATAATAACAGAATAATAACCAACATTTATTGAAGGGCTGTCACTCATACTCATGGGGCTTCCTAGGTAGCACTAGTGTAAAGATTCACCTGCTAATGCAGGAGACACAAGAGACTCATGTTCAATCCCTGGGTCAAGAAGATCCCTTGGAGTAGAAAGTGGCAACCCACTCCAGTATTCTTGCCTGGAAAATTTCAAAGACAAAAGAGCCTCGTGGGCTATAGCCCATGGGGCTACAAAAAGTCAGACACTACTGAACACTATCACTTAAAACACACTGTGTGAATTATTCACACGAATGAATGACTTCATTTAGTCCCTCCAGACCAACATTTATCACCCCTTAAACAGAGGAAGAAACTGAGGTTTACCTTGTTTACCTTGATGAGGTCACACAGCTAGAAAGTGGCTGATCGGCAAATCCAGATCCATTTGCCCTGGAGTCTGAGTGTTTAGCTGTTGAAACCCAGGCCTAGCCATCATGTAAGACAAGATCTTGTTTCTGCTCTTTTTGTTTTGTTTTAAGACACTCCAGTGAATTGTCTTAATTGTGAAGACGGTGTAGACAGTGTGCAACAGTCTATTCCAAATGAGGAATAGTGTTTAATGTAATCAATCTATGGGATTTTGTCTTGTCTATGTATTTTTATCTGTTTAACAATAAGGAGAGTGTTTTCATGTAAATCATCAGCAAAAAACTGATGGTCCCGTGTGACTGTGTCTACCTGCTGGATCCTCTGTGGACCCGTATTTCAGGAGCAACAGGTATTTTACCCAGAATCCTTCAAGAGCATAACCAGTTGGAATTTGAGTTACAAGTTCTCCTGTTAGTTGAAATGACACTCTTAGCAACTGAGTTTGAGCCCTTCGATACAACTTGAGGGAATCATGTGCATTTAGTCACCAGTAGATTTTAGGACATAGTTTGTATAGGGATGATAATTAATAAAAAGATAAATAAGACAAAAATAACTTCAAACCATAGCAAAGCATAAATGCTTTTACTTTGCAAGATAGCTTCATAGCACAAACTCTAAGGATAATATGACACTGAAAGTCCAATGTAGGTACTGGAAACCTTTCAAAGAGACAGTGTATGACCATCCCTGGTGTCATTACTGGGAAAAAGTACCTTGACCATAGGTGCCAGACCAGAGTGGATCTCACCAGATGCCCAGCAGCACCAAACCACACACATACACACATCCATCTTTTAAAAGCATCCATGCCCCAGAGATGCTAAGGCCCTGCTGTCTTCTGCACTTGAGCCCACCTTCCATAGCCCACCTTGGGTCACATCCCGCCTCCTGGTCTGCCTCGCTGATTCCTGACTTTGGCTCCTGTTGCCCCTCCCTGGCTCCTTGTGCTGGCTCTCCTCCCAGGGAGGAGGTCTAGAGTGTGTCTAAGGTGCTCTAAGGGGTCCATGAGGTGGTCTATGGGTTCTCAGGTGTGCATGCAGGTTTTTAGGTACAGAGTGCCCATGGGTCGTGCTGGTCCATGCCTGGGGAAAACCATGAAATGGCTGTACTCTTTTTATACTGTGATTGCTTTTTTCTGGGTATGACTTGAAAATGAAAGTCACTCAGTTGTGTCTGACTCTTTGCGACCCCACGGATGATACAGTCCATGGAATTCTCCAGGCCAGAATACTGGAGTAGGTGAGACAGTTCATTAAGTTATGTCTAACTCTTGCGACTCCATGGACTGTAGCCCACCAGGCTCCTCTGTCCATGGGATTCTCCAGGCAAGAATACTGGAGTGGGTTGCCATTTCCTTCTCCAGGGGATCTTCCCAACCCAGGAATCGAACCTAGGTCTCCAGCATTGCAGGCATATTCTTTACTGACTGGGGAGGGTGGATGTAAGAACAAGAAAGCAAATAGAACAGGGTGGACAAAGAGTGGAATGATTAAGATTAATGGAGGCTCTAACTGGATCCATTTTGCCATGGCTCCCCGGCCCTTGCAGGCTCTCAACAATCACGTGAGATTTTGTGAATGCACCACACAGAACTGATTAGTGAAAGGATACACCACATAGAACTATTTGTTAAATATCACCCCCCACCCACCCTCTGCCTCCAGCATACTCCCTAGAGTACTACAGGCAGTCAGTTCAGTCAGTTAGTTCAGTCGCTCAGTCATGTCCCACTCTTTGCAACCCCATGAATCGCAGCACGCCAGGCCTCCCTGTCCATCACCAACTCCCAGAGTTCATTCAAACTCACGTCCATCGAGTCCATGATGCCATCCAGCCATCTCACCCTCTGTCATCCTCTTCTCCTCCTGCCCTCAATCCCTCCCAGCATCAGAGTCTTTTCCAATGAGTCAACTCTTCGCATGAGGTGGCCAGAGTACTGGAGTTACAGCTTTAGCATCATTCCTTCCAAAGAAATCCCAGGGTTGATCTCCTTCAGAATGGACTGGTTGGATCTCCTTGCAAGTCCAAAGGACTCTCAAGAGTCTTCTCCAACACCACAGTTCAAAAGCATCAGTTCGTCAGTGCTCAGCCTTCTTCACAGTCCAACTCTCACATCCATACATGACCACAGGAAAAACCATAGCCTTGACTAGATGGACCTTAGTCGGCAAAGTAATGTCTCTGCTTTTAATATGCTATCTAGGTTGGTCATAATTTTTCTTCCAAGGAGTAAGCATCTTTTAATTTCATGGGTGCAATCACCATCTGCAGTGATTTTGGAGCAAAAAAAAAAAAAAAGCCTGACACTGTTTCCACTGTTTCCCCATCTATTTCCCATGAAGTGATGGGACCGGATGCCATGATCTTCATTTTCTGAATGTTGAGCTTTAAGCCAACTTTTTCACTCTCCACTTTCACTTTCATCAAGAGGCTTTTTAGTTCCTCTTCACTTTCTGCCATAAGGGTGGTGTCATCTGCATATCTGAGGTTATTGATATTTCTCCTGGCAATCTTGATTCCAGCTTGTGTTTCTTCCAGTCCAGCGTTTCTCATGATGTACTCTGCATAGAAGTTAAATAAGCAGGGTGACAATATACAGCCTTGGTGTATTCCTTTTCCTATTTGGAACCAGTCTGTTGTTCCATGTCCAGTTCTAACTGTTGCTTCCTGACCTGCATACAGATTTCTCAAGAGACAAGTCAGGTGGTCTGCTATTCCCATCTCTTTCAGAATTTTCCACAGTTTATTGTGATCCACACAGTCAAAGGCTTTGGCATAGTCAATAAAGCAAAAATAGATGTTTTTCTGGAACTCTCTTGCTTTTTGATGATCCAGAGGATGTTGGCATTTGACCTCTGGTTCCTCTGCCTTTTCAGGGAAGACCTAAACTATTGGAGGAATCCCTAACGCTTTCCAGAGTAGAATTCTGCTAAGTCCGAAAAGGTCCTTCTTTTAAGGGTTTTGGGAAACTAGAGACTGCAATTTTATTAGTATCAGTACTAATTTTGTTAGTACTGGAATGGGTAGCCATTCCCTTCTCCAGGGGATCTTCCCAACCCAGGGATCGAACCCAGGTCTCCCACATTACAGGTGATTTCTTTACCAGCTGAGCCACCAGGGAAGCCCGGAGAATTCTGGAGTGGGTAGCCTATCCCTTCTCCAGGGGATCTTCCTGACAGAGGAATTGAAGCAGTCTCCTGCATTGCAGGCAGATTTTTTCCCAGCTTCAAGGAAGCCCACAGGGTGTGACTTGCTGGTCCCCTTTTGGGGCATACCCAACTTACTGGAGATCCACAATCAGTGACACCCCAGGAAGATTTCCTGAGCTGTTTGGGTTCATGGGAGATGAAGACAGTTGGAAAATGATGCATGGATGTGAACAATAACATAAATGTATTTTCCTCACTGCAGAACTACTTGTTAACCTTTGTACTATCCCACAAGCCAATTTGGTACAGATATCAAAGGAAAGCAGTCCGTATTTTCACAGACTCAACTTGTAGAAACAGAGAGGAAAAATATAACACAAAAAATAAAATCAATCTGGTACTGATTTGAATTATAATTATCATAGTATTTTCCCTTATTTTGAAGGATATTTTCCATCAATTTTTGTGTGCAGGTGAGATTCTGTGTTCATTGCATTTTATTTCCCTCTTTATTACAAAGTCCTTGGTTATTCACAAAGCACTCAGGAATAGCAAATTTGGTTTGAAGTTATCTTCTTTTTAAAACATTTTCTAAAATGCTCTATTTCACACTTAATCCGGATGACATGGGCAACTTTTCTGCTCTTGGAAGAACCAGTACAGCTTGGTCCCTACCCTGGATTGCATGGTCTGAAAAAGTTCACTTCCTGCCCAGTAATTTCTATAAATTCCTAATATTGATTCCCTATCATCTTGGGCCAAACAGTCCATCTTTTTACCAGAAGAAACCTATTCCCCAGAAATGTCCTTGGAATTGGCATTTCTTTGATGTAGAGACCTTGGGCTGACCTGGGGGTATCAAAAGTGACTTGAAGCAAACTCAGTTTTCTGCCCAGGAATCAAATGTGGGCCACCTGAGTGAAAACCAGGAATCCTAACGGATAGATCCCCAGTGGCTAGGGGCTAGAAGCAGAGCCCTGGCTCTTGCCTTCTCTGAAAAAAGAATTCTGCAGAGAAACCGGGATAGTAAGCAGGCACTTAACGTGTTTATTAGAGGCACAGTGCGTACGGGAGAGCACACAAAGAAGCAATATTGTTGGCCTTTGTTTATGTTTACCTGGCTGCACTGGACCTTAGCTGTGGCACACAGGATTTTTGATCTCAGCTGTGGCATGTGGGACCCAGTTCCCCAACCAGGGATGGAACCTGGGCCCCCCGCACTGGGCATGCTGAGTCTTAGCCACTGGACCACCAGGGAAATCTCAACACAGTTTATTCAGGACAGAAGCAAAGCGCACTCAAAGGAGGGGAGCGTGGATGTCCTCACTGGTGAGGAGCGCTCAAGGGGCAGTTTGGATCACTTCCACTGGGGCGATGTTGGTTTCTCTGGCTAATCATCTTATTTCATTCCCTTTTCTGACCTGACTCAGGGCCCCTCCAGTTGTGCGCTTCCATCTTTTCCCTGAGATGGATTCTAACACAAGGGTCTCTGGGCAGCTGAGAGAATGTATTATAGGCTAGTGTCCCCTCCATTTTTGACCCCTAAGGAGGCTCTCTATGCCTATGTACTTGGGGATATCTCCTAGACCCTAAGAATGAAAAACATGACTGTCTTATCTTTTTATGACTCAAGCAGAACCCTGCTCCTGCCAACGCATTTACCTTGACATGTCAGCGGAAGACGGAACCCAGCTCAGTCCTGACAAGCTCCAGCTGCTCAGGCTGGAGCCCACCTATCTCATACCTCAGTACCGGGGACTCACTGGGTTAGCAGTGCTGGTCTAAGTGCCTGAGAGCATGCCAGGGAGGCGAGTCATGGATGACCCTGACGATGAGTCTAGGTCATTGGTGCCTTCACCTCCTTGCTTGATGTGGAAGGCTCTTGTTAGCTTTGAGTTTTGCTCAGTGGAAAGTCTCAACACGTCCACCCCATGTAAAGATGGCTAATTGTTCTGCATTTCAGAAGATACCTGCTGATGCGATGCCAGCAGGCATTTTGCTGCCAGCATGCAAGTGGGAATGCTGGATAATGGAGAGATATTTAAAGATCTTCTAAAGATAAAACTAGAATGTGAGAGCCAGAAAGAAATTTGGAGTCAGCGTTTTAGGTGCTTTTTAAAATACAGGTTTGAATTCAAGTTGCCTGAGAGAGAGTTTCTTAATTCCGCATTTCAAGGCCTCAACCCAAATGTGATTCAGTTGGTTTGGAAGAGGATCCTGGTAACAATAGTTTTTAAAGATTTTTAGGTGACTTTGTTGAACATTCTTAGTTCCAAATCACTTAAGAGTTAAAAATTCCTCCCTCCACAGGTAAAGAAAGTGGCCACCTAGGAACTGAAGTGACTTCAGGAATGTCACAGGTGCGCTCGTGGGGAAGAAGCCCCGTCTGCCATGCAGGAGACATGAGATGTGGGTTCAATCCCCGGGTCAAGAAGATCCCCTGGAGGAGGGAGTGGCAACCCACTCCAGTGTTCATGCCTGGAGAATCCCATAGACAGAGGAGCCTGGTGGTCTATGGTCCATGGGGTTGCAAATAGTTGAACATGACTGAAGCGACTTAGCAGAAGCGGCAGCAGAAGCAAAGTAGCAAGCACGTATAACGTCACACCAGCTGATACCGTGAATTGCTGCTGCCTAGGGGTCCCTGAGATGCGACATTGTGTCCAGCCCTCAACCCACTTCAGAAGGGTGTCCAGCTCACAGCAGGGGTGTCCTAACTGAGAGCAGAATGGGGTCCCAGAGGTGCTATGTGTCTGAACTTGGCTGAGAATGCTGGGAAAGGCAGAGTCAAGTGGAAAAGCATTTATTTTCAGAGACCTTGGTTTCAGAGCCCAGTTTTGCCAATGACTAGCTATGTGACTGAGTGAGGAGCTTAAGCTTTTAGTTCGATATTCCTGTTTGTGGGAACAGAGCTGGTGAGAGAATCAGCACAACTCCCTTCATCAGCCCACTGAAGACGTTTAGTGTAGTCACTAGCCAGGCCCAAACAGGAGCTGTTTTTATTTTTGTTACAGTGAAGGTGGAAAGTGAAAGTTGCTCAGTCGTGTCCGACTCTTTGCGAGGTCCATGGGATTCTCCAGGCCAGAATTCTGCAGTGGGTAGCTTTTCCCTTCTCCAGGGGATCTTCCCAACCTAGGGATCGAATCCAGGTCTCTCACATTGCAGGCGGATTCTTTACCAGCTGAACCGCCAGGGAAGCCTAAGAATACTGGAGTGGATAGCCCAGTGCTATTTTCACTAGGATAGTTTGCTTGTAAAATCTTTCATCTTTGTGTAATAAAGGTTTGAAGACTCTATTGAGATGACGTGACAGCAATGTGAGGACACTAACCCATGTCTGGAATTTCATATTATAGAGGACACAGATGGATGCTTTTCAATTCTTGAGCCAATTTCTCATCCTATCTAATTTTAGTTACCTTCATTACTTCAAAAAATTTCCCCTCGAACTGTCAAAATGAGAATCAGACCCATTTATTTTCCCGTTTTTCTGTCCACAGAGCACATAGTACTTCAATTTTCTCCCCCTTTACATTTATGACCATTTTTCCTACCATCTTAATCGCTATCACACTCTGTAGTGAAACATTTGACAATTATAAATACTTGTGTAGATAGATTGGAAAATGCTGATGTTTCAACATTGTGGCTCATTTGCAAGATTTCTGAAGACTTTGACTTCTCTTAGCAATTAAAATGCAGCATTCTGGAATAGTACTATTGGACCCAATCTAAGGTTTGCTGTTCCAGTGACCAAAACGAAACAGTGTGAATTGGCTTCTCTGGTGGCTCGGTGATAAAGAATCCACCTGCCAATGCAGGAGACTCACATTCAACCCCTGGAGAAGGAAATGGCAACCAACTCCAGTATTCTTACCTGGGAAATCCCATGGTAATGGGGGCAGAGGAGCCTGGTGAGCTGCAGTTCATGGGGTCACAAAGAGTTGGACACAGCTTAGCGACCAAACAGCAACAACCTGGAGAACTAGGAGCCTCCTTTTTGGCCAAATCTCCTCAAATCCTGAGCTTAAGCAGGGAGATAAATCTTGCTTGGTTTACAAGATCCCTGCTGGTTTTATAGGCCTTAGAGTGCCTTTGAGAGCAGGAAAATAGACTGTCTCGTCGTTCACAATCTGACTTAGGAGAAGCGATTCACACTCAGAAACCAGACGAGATGATGATTTCACAGCAGACAGGTCTGAACAAAAAGAGGAGCTTGGTGACGATGCATGCCTGGGTGAGCGGGGGAGGGGGCAGGTCTTCCAGCCTGCTGTTCACTAAACCCTCCACACTCACTTAAGTCTGGACGCAAAGCTGCCCCAGCAGCTTACACATGCACAGAGGGTGAATGTATGTTCTCAGTTAAGAGTGCTGGACGTGTTTTGATGAAAAGGCTGTATCCGTCAGAGAAGAGTGATGCCATTACCGATTTGGAAATATTTGTAACCTACTTTTAGGATAGAGTAGGATTATAACTAAATATGCATTGATATAAGGGGATTTTTAAACTTTATGATAAATCCTGGGATTAATATATATCCATTTAATTCTCATCCTCACTGACAGAGACGTATGTTGAAAAAGGTGTATTTAGCATGACAATGGCAACCACGAATCACTGCAAATACTTAATTCCACAACAGCTAAAAAAAAAAAAAAGAGATCAGGGGCAAGCTAAGTTGGGGGGAGGAGGGGAAGGCAGGAATTTTTTAAAAATCTGCATGAACAAAGACAACACAACTTTTTGGTTAACTTTCAGTTGGCTGGAAACCTATCTTAACTACATATGTTTATTTCTCAAGATTTCCTACTAACCAAAATTTTAGTGCGTGAGGTATATGTCCCCAGATTTAAAAATCTAGTTTTTCATTCAGTAAGACAGGACACTAAATAGCTTTTTTGTGGACAAGTTTTGCTGCTTTTTCACCGGACCTGGGATTTGGCATCATAGCACAAAGTCTCAGACTTCTCAGGAATCAGTTTTGCTGTTTAATTAGCACCATCTGACTCCGAGGAGCAGGGAGCAAAGAGCTGGACAGCCCGACCACGAGGCAGGCAACCCTCCTGCACTGACAGACTGGCTGCTGTGCTTGTGTTCATCATGTCAAGTCTTTCTGAAGGTCAACTGTGTGTGCAGAAGACACATTTCCGGGCCTCCACACCTCACTGTGATTCAGCTTGCATACCCTGGGTGCTCAAATGCTTCCCCCAGACTTAGATGTGAGCCCTTGGTCTTGAATTGACAGGAAGCCTGCCAGGGAGAATTGGTTTTAAAATGGTGATATTCTGAGATTTCTGCAGCACGGAGCACCCCCTGCGAGGCCATCTGTTCAGAACAAGCTCCTGCTCTTTCTTCTCCCAGACAAGGTGAACTGGCAAGCACAGAGATTGGCTCTCGAAGTATCTTTGAATGGATGTCTGACCTCCTGGGCTGCTATGGCCATAGCTATTCCAATCATCCTGCAGTTTCCCTCTCAGGAGGGTTGGCAAGCAACGTGGAGAAGAAGTGAGCTTTGATTTTTTTTTTTTTAAACTAATGCACGCTTGCTGGAGAGTATCTGCAAACAAAATAAAGTGACTCAAAGCCCGTCAAGCAGAGAAGGTCCTCATAGACTCTGACATTCTGCGCTCAGAAGTATATTTCGTGCTTAGGCGTTTGCCTCCTTGGAGAATCCACCCCTTTGCAGTGTGAAATACCATGCTCTATCCCTGATAGCTTCGTGGCCCTGAAGTCAGGGATTTATCTGAAATGAACAGAGCCATTCCAGCTTTCTTCTGGTCAGTGTTAGCACAGGGCATCATTCTACACTCCTTACTTTTAGCCTGAGTTTTTATATTTAAGGTTTCCCAAGTGGCTCAGTGGTAAAGACTCTGCCTGCCAATGCAGGTGACGTGAGTTCAATCCCTGGGTTGGAAAGATCCTCTGGAGAAAATGGCAACGCACTCCAGTATTCTTGCCTGGAAAATCCTATAGACAGAAGAACCTGGCGAGCTACAGTCCATGGGGTCACAAAGAGTCAGACATGACAGCATGCATGCACCATCCATTATCTTTCCACATTTGTTATTTCAGCTTGAGTTTTTTTGCATTTAAAGTGGGTTTCTTGTAGACAGCATATAATTGGAGCTTGGTTTTTAAAATCCATTCTAAGGATCTGTCTCTTAATTGATATAGTTAGACCATTCCCATTTAAATTGATCATCGAGTTGGCTAAGCATCTGCCGTGTTTGTAAAGGTTTCCTATTTTCTGCTATTGTTTCTTCCCTTCTGTCTCCCCTCTTGGCCTTGGGCTTCCCTAAGCATTCCTCGCCGGAGAGTTTGTGTCTTCAACTCCTTCCTCTGTCACCCACTGTTACTGTCCTGGGGAAGAGGAGCATCCTATAATTTTAGGATCAAATCTCAATCGCCCTGTAGGCCTGTGTCTTAGTGAACCTGTACCTGCATCACTGGTTTTCCCTGGTCCCAGCTCCCTTCCCTAGCTGAAACAGTCTGTTCCCAGGAAGCCCTGACTTCTGTTGCCCAAGCTTTCCTTCCCCCTTGGATGAGAGATGAGAAAACTAAGAGAAGCTTGAGTGGGAGGAATCTCATTTCCCCAGTTGCAATGCTGTTCCAGGAGTTCTGGCAACGTCTTTCCTTGGGGAGAACATGTTGATTAAGAAATGTCTGGACACATTTCACAAAGATGACTCTTCTCTTCTCCTTGCTGGAGCCAGAAGGAGATGTTTCTCGTATCTTCACAATGAGAACCTGTTGGGGTTCCTGCAGATGAAACCCAGAAATGTGTGAGAGCCCCCTAAGTCTACAGCTTCTGGAAGTTTCTCTCTCTCCTGGTAGCACATACTCAGCCTCCAGGAATTCACCAAATTTCCCACTACAGTATTCTATCAGTTTATGGTTCCAGAAGGGCCTCCTCCAGAGAAGCTGAGCTTCACTTCTGCCTTAGGGATCTGGTTTCCCCTGACCTAGGGAGGCAGTCTGCCCTGCAACCTCAGTGCTCAGATGGGTCCAAGGTCAGTCATTCCTTTTTCACTTGTCCAGTGCTTTCTGGTTGGAAGGACAGCAGTAAGGACTTCCAAGCCCTTGTCAATAGCCAGCACCACTAATCCCAAGATCACTCTTCTTTCTTTTCTGTCAAACTTGCCCCATTTTTCCTACACATTTATCTCTGGACTTATAGATATTAATGAAAACTTATATTAATGCTGAAGCTGAAGGACTGATGCTGATGTTGAAAATCTAATACTTTGGCCACCTGACGTGAAGAACTGACTCCTTGGAAAAGACCCTGATGCTGGGAAAGATTGAAGGCGGGAGGAGAAAGGGACGACACGGGATGAGGTGGTTGGATGGCATTACCGACTCAACGGAGATGAGTTTGAGCAAGCTCTGGGAGATGGTGATGGACAGGGAAGACTGGCATGCTGCAGTCCATGGAGTAGCAAAGAATTGGACACCACTGAGCTACTGAACTGAACTGAACTGATGAATGGGCAGACGATGGATGTATAGAGAATGGGATACATAGATAGATCAATATGCCTCAACAAAAGAGATTGCATTTAGTTCTATGGAGAGATTTGTAAGCTAATATTATATTTTAAGCAGTTTCAGAAATTATTATAAGTCCTTGATTAAGGAGAATTCTTAAGTAGTTAAAATCATAATTCCTAATACAAATAGATAGCAATCACAGGGGAGGGTTGTTTGGAACTCAGTAGATGGGGAAAAATGGATAACAAAAAGCTCATATGGACAGGAGACATCTAGTCAATACAGAGAGGGATGATATAAAAGTGCTTGGTGTTTCAGGCACAAAACTGTTTACTATTCCAATAGGGCATTTAAACTGTGCCCTTCAGGGTCATCTTGTCTAATGGGTCAGTCATTATATCTCATTGGCTTTCCTCAGGTAACCTGGCCATAACAAGCTGTTAATCCAACCAGTATGTTTGCTGAGCATCAGTGACCTTCAGACAAGCTCATTAGAAAACTGTTCAGCCTAATGCTGGACAGTAATGAGATCATTTTTTTTTCCGAGTTTAGAAGACTTTTCCTGAGTATCTGTGAATACGATTTTAATGGCTTTTGTAATGGAGCGTAACAGGGATGTCACTAGCAAAGAACCACCTAGAATCTTGCCTGCACCATCTAGAATCTCAGACCCCCTGGCTTATTTCATCTTCCCACTGAGAAGCCCTGATGAATCCTGGCACAAAGCGGAGTCCTGTCCCCTCCCCACCCCTACCATGCGGCCCCTTTACAGGAGCCCCCTGGAATGTGGAAGATGGGGTCTGACCTTTCTTCTCAGTGGGAAGACAGGAAATAGGCCAGGGGTCTGAACCTGGCTTGCTGCAGCCTTCCCCGCCTCCTCTCTCATGAGCCAAGTGCCTCCCGACCTGCAGAGCACGGGCATCCTGGACTGACCACCCTAAGCCACTGTAGATTCATGTAGGGTGTGCTTTCTCGCCCATCTCTTTTGCCTGCTTCTAAACCAGAACTTCCCCCACAGCTCCCACTCTGAGAAGATCTGAAGTGAAATTGTTAGCTTTGCCTGACCCTTCAGAGGTGGACCTCCTAGCCCGATTGGTTCACTGGTGTGTCAGAAAGGAAGACCAGCTTCTTTCTTCTGGTTCCCTTCCTGTGAGGCCTGCTGGGGAGTCTGTACTGCATTACCCCCTTACTAGTGAGCAGACAATGGAGTCCTGCCCAGGGTGGTCCCAGTCTGCTCCCTTGAGTCCAGGGGCTTCACCTGCAGCCTAGGAGGGCCAGGAAGGCCCAGCTGCTGGCCAAGGGGAAGGGGTAAGACTCTTCACGCCAGGCTCAGGACCAAGCGCGCTGCCAACATAGTTTATAAGAGGGTGTGCATTCAGCCTTCATCAGGCTCTGCTCAGTGTGCAAAAACTCTGCTTGGATCCCTCTGGTTTCTGATGTCCACTGGTTGAAATGTGTAACAAGAAAGTGCTGAAAAACTAGAGCCCCAAACCTCCCCAAAGCTTCCATGACTTCTCCAGAGCCAAGACCAAGAGAGCAAGGCTGCCTGGGTTAAAGGAGAATGGTGATTCTTGAGTCATTTGCAAACAAAGGATGCCTTTGGGTTCCAATGAAAGTAGGTTCTCAGGAAGGAGCATTCAGTGGCCTGCATGTTACTGCAACAGAGGATTTTGTGCTCTTGGAGGGGACGTGGGACTCCTGCAGCATCAACATTGGGATGTACATGGAGTAATATCATACTTTTCAATCTACAGACTTGGAATCATAAGAGCCAGTTGGGCTTGAGGATATGTATAAGGTGTTGACTAAAAATTATTCATCACAACCTGTAAATAGAGTGTTATTTTCTTTGATGGGCGTGTTAAGGACTCTAAGCCGGGAGACAGCATCTCAGTTCTGAGAGAACTCCTTCAAGGAGGCTGGAGAGGGAGTAGATTTTATACAAGTTTGCACCAATGAGGGCAGGAAGTCTAAACATCAAAGATTATTGTTAAGTAAAGAAACCTAGATATCAAGTAAGGAACTTAGCGTTCTTCTCTGTGTGAGAAGATGTAAGCTCTGAGCCCCCTGAATTCATTCTTTCCCTATGCCCCTCAGCTATCTGGGGCCGGTTTTTTTTTTTTTCTTTCTGATTTCTCACATCCTCCCAGCTCTTCAGCAGTCACCATGGGGGATGCAGCATCTGCTGGTTTACAGGCATTGTGCTCCCTTTTGGGAGCCATCATTTTGGAGGCTTGAAATTGCTGGTGCCTGTTTGTTGTTGCTCAGTCACCAAGTCTTTTCCAACTCTTCACAAGACCCCATGGACTGCAGCACGCCAGCCTTCCCTGTCCCTTCACCATCTCCCAGAGTTTGCCCAAGTTCATGACAGTTGAGTCGGTGATACCATCCAACCATTTTTTCCTCTATTGTCCCCTTCTCCTCTTGTTCTCAATCCTTCCAGCATCAGGGTCTTTTCCAGTGAGTCAGCTCTTCACATCAGGTGGCCAAAGTATTGGAGCTTCAGCTTCAGCATCAGTCCTTCCAGTGAATATTCAGGGGTGATTTCTTTTAAGATTGATGGTTTGATCTCCTTGCTGTTACATCCTTGTTTACTAATATGGCCAGAGACATTCCATTTGAGAAAGGTAATCTAGACTTCAGGTACATCACTGTTTATACATCTCAGTTCACCTCCATGAAGTTATCACTGAGCAAGGCCATGTCCTAATGAGGCCACATGCACCTCCCAACTCTTTATTCACCAAGCAGACCCACCAACAGTCCAGAGTTGATGTGAGAACTGATGCCCCTTTGCCATTCCTATCTGGTACAATCAACTTGATTTACAGAAGATAGACTTGAAGGTCTCATGCACAATATATAGCCAGGCTTCTCTCTCCAAGAGCAAGGATTGGTTCAGATTGTTTTTCACAAACACTTTTGCTGATACTTCTGGTACGAACAGAGAGTTAAGAGTAACTACTTTGCCTCCAGGATATGAAATTATAGTATCTTTCTCTCTCTCATAAAAATCACTCTTTAAAAATCTGTCTTTATTGCACTTTTCTTAAAAGAACTTGCCTTATCAAAATGGACAGAGCTTTGTGGTCATCCGCTAGAATTTGGATGTGATTGGAGATGGGATTCCTTCCAAGTTACACACGGATTCTGTAAGTTCTTTATCCCTTCAAGGTGAGGTGGTGCTTCCTGGCTTCAAAGTCTGGGCCTGGAGCAAGATGATATCAAAAAAGAGCCATGGGTTCTATGGTCTTTCAGAAAGAGACGAACTGCTTTCAGAGAGTCAGTGTTTTGGCTGCATATTTAAGTCTTTGCTCAGAGGACAGGTCTGTTCTCTTTTTAAATATTTTAAAATTTTGTACCCGGGTATAACTGGTTAACAACATTGTAGTAGTTTCAGGTGAACAGGGAAGGGACTCAGCCATACATCTACATGTACATATACATGTGTACACATACATATCCATTCTCCCTCAAACTCCCCTCCCTCCAGGCTGCCACATAACATCGAGCAGAGTTCCCTGTGCTATACAGTAGGTCCTTGTTGGTTATCTGTTTTAAATAGAGCAGCATGTACAAGTCCATCCCAAACTCCCTAACTATCCCTTCCCTCCTCCTTCCCGCAGCAACCATAAACTCATTCTCTAAGACTTGAGTCTCTTCCTGTTTTGCAAATAAGTTCATTCAAATCATTTGTTTCTAGATTCCACACATACAACATATCATACAATATTTCTCCCCAGGATAGGTCTGTTCTTGATGGTTGTACAGAGTAACTTTGAAACGGATTCATTCGCACCCAGGAAGAGCTGGAAGAAGGAGAAGACTTCTCTGGGCTGGTTCTAGTGAGCTAACTAACAAACCGCTCCTCCTAAAGTTCTCTACAAAAAATAGATCTCGGAATTAGAAGGAATGTAAAGAAATTCCCTGTAGCAACTGCCCCAAGCATAGCCTAAACTTCAGCCTCTCTTCTTTATGTAGGTACACCCTCAAGGAAGATCTTTCTCCAGGAAGGGTGGACATTGGCAGCCCTGCGCTCTCATCTCTGTCTTAGATTTGCATATCAGGACTTAGAAATGACTGTGATTGGCCCGACCATGGTCACATGTCTTCTATTGAGCAGTCACTGTAGCCAGAAAAATGGGCTACTCTGATTGGTCAGGCCTGGGTCATGTGGCTTCTGTGATGAAAAATAAGAGACTCTTGTGATGATCCATAACGGTATGATGCTGCTGCTGCTGCTGCTGCTGCTGCTGCTGCTGCTAAGTTGCTTCAGTCGTGTCCGACTCTGTGCGACCCCATAGACGGAGGCCCACCAGGCTCCCCAGTCCCTGGGATTCTCCAGGCCAGAACACTGGAGTGGGTTGCCATTTCCTTCTCCAGTGCATGAAAGTGAAAAGTGAAAGTGAAGTCGCTCAGTCGTGTCCGACTCTGTGCGACCCCATAGACGGCAGCCCACCAGGCTCCCCCGTCCCTGGGATTCTCCAGGCCAGAACACTGGAGTGGGTTGCCATTTCCTTCTCCAGTGCATGAAAGTGAAAAGTGAAAGTGAAGTCGCTCAGTCGTGTCCGACTCTTCGCGACCCCGTGGACTGCAGCCTACCAGGCTCCTCCGCCCATGGGATTTTCCATCGCCTTCTCCGCCATAAGGCATAGATTCCCTATTACAGGGCTTCTTTAACCAAGAGAGTGGTTAGGGGTGTTGGATCACCCTCTCTAAAAAGAGAACTTGCCAAAAGTTAATGCAAAAGGGTGTGACCTACCAGTCAGTTTCTCTTGAGCACAGGTCTTGTATCACCCTTGCCCTTGTAAATATAAACTCTGTCCACCCAACCCACTGGAAACTGATTGATGCTGTGGAAACTAGCATACAAATGTAACTTAGCTCAAGATTGGCTTCAAACCCTTTGTCACTTTTATGGTTGTTATATCACATATATGCCTGGGGATCCTTTATCCTATGCAATCAAATCCAAGGACTGTAGCAGGATATGGAGATATGCATTTAGAATGGAGGGAATCAGGACTCATGGAGCACCCAGGTCCCATGGCTGCTTAGTGGCAACGTGGTCCTTGACTAAAGGCTGCTGATGTCCATTCTAGGACCACATCCTTTCTCTGTTTTAGAGCAAAAGTATCACAGCTAGCTTCCCTGACTTGATAGATAGTGCAGTGACAAATCGGGCTTCAACCTGCCATAAAGACAGCTTGAGACTCATTAGGAGAAGTTGGAGTGGAATTGGAAATGCTAATTTCCAGACATCCAAGCAATCATTCTGGTTGGCATTTTTCGTGTTGCTCTAGAGGCTGCTGAGAAACGAGGGGGCCGAACACTGAACAGTCAAGGTCAAGAATGACCCCGAGAAGGACAACATAATCATTTCCTTCCTCTTCTTTGCTAGGGCTAAATGTACCCATGAATCAGAGGTTTCACGGATGTTTTTAGAGTTAGAAAGAACTTTTAAAACTGACATTGGAATTGGTAATAAAAAATGTATTTTGGTCTTTGTCCCTGTTCCTGGCACAGAGCTCCTTTAAACCCTTATAATTTTCTAAGTGATGAGAGCTATACAGGTGTCTAAGTTATGTTATTGAGGTGACTTTTGGAAAACACCTAAGGTTGGAGACTGGTAACCAGGTGAACCTGACCTCTGGAGAGAGAAGGGGCACTGGAGATAGAATTCAGTTACCAATGGCCAATGATTTAATCAGTCATGCCTATGTAATGTGTGTGTTAGCTGCTCAGTCGTGCCCGACTCTTTCCAATCCATGGACTGTAGCCCGCCAGGCTCCTCTGTCCATGGAAGTCTCCAGGCAAGAATACTAGTCTGGCTTGCCATTTCCTTCTCCAGGGGATCTTCCTGACCCAAAGATTGGACCTGGGTCTCCTGCTTTGCAGGTGAATTCTTCACCATCTGAGCCACCAGGGAAGCTGTGAATAAAGCCGCTGTAAAAACCCATAAGCAACAGGGTTTGGAGAGCTTCCAGGCTGGTGAGCACATGGCGATCTGAGGAGAGGGACACACTGAGAGGGGGGGTGGGAGCACTGTAGCCCTTCTGCATCTTTTCCTGTGCATCTCTTCCCTTTATAATCAACTGGTCTAGTAAGTAAGTATTTTCTCAATTCTGTGGGTGACTCTGGCAAATATATCCAACCCAAGGTGGGAGGGAGGGCAGGGGTGGTTGTTAAACCTCCAGTTTATTACTGTCAGATACGTGATTGGAAGCCTTATAGAACTGAGCCCCTAGCCTGGGAGGGCTGACACTTCTCCTGGAAGACGGTGGCAGAATGGAGTTGAAGACAGCCAATTGGTAAGGGAATATTGCTTGTTGGTGGTATGGAAACCCCACCCCACCCCACACTGGTACCCTTAAATACTTAGTTCTTGCAAAATTCCACTGCTGAGAAGCTGGAGAAGGTATGCTATTCTCCTGCTACAGACAACTAAAAACCTTGGATATTATGTATGAAATACCCGTAAGGAGATTCTGAAAGGTGGAGAGACGGCAGATCAGAACCAGTTTCCTGGGTTCCCTTTTGCCTCATCTATCCCAGATCTGGGACTGAAGAGCCAGTCATTTGGAAAGGTGCAGACAAAATCTCTGCCTCTTATGCTATTGTCATGTGTTTTGATTTTATATTTTAAATGTAATAATGCATTATTATTTGTTACAGTCAGTGATATTTTAAAATTTACCCACATATTCACCCTATCCTGTGTTCATCATTCCTTCTTGTTTTACTATGCTGCTGCTGCTAAGTTGCTTCAGTCGTGTCTGACTCTGTGTGACCCCATAGACTGCAGCCCATCAGGCTCCCCCATCCCTGGGATTCTCCAGGCAAGAACACTGGAGTGGGTTGCCATTTCCTTCTCCAAAGCATGAAAGTGAAAAGTGAAGTCGCTCAGTCGTGTCTGACTCTTCGCGACCCCATGGACTGCAGCCTACCAGGCTCCTCTGTCCACGGGATTTTCCATGCAAGAGTACTGGAGTGGGGTGCCATTGCCTACTGCCTGGAATAATTTGATTTCCACCCTAAAGAACTCCTTTAAATATTTCTTTCAGTTTATATCAGTTGGCAATAAGTTGTCTCAGTATTTATCTGAAGATGCTTTCCTTTCACCTTTGAAGAATGTATGTGTTGGTATATAATTCTATGTTGGGGCTTCCCAGGTGGCTCAGTGGTAATGAATCCACCTGCCAATGCAGGAGACATGGGTTCTATCCCTGGGTCAGGAAGATCCCCTGGAGAAGGAAAGAGCAACCCACTCTAGTATTCTGGCCTGGGAAATCCCATGGACAGAGGAGTACGGTGGGCTCTAGTCTGTGGGGCCGCAGAGAGTCAAAGATGCCTGAACGACTAAGTGTAGCGTAAGTCTACATTAGCAGGTTTTTTTTTTCTTCAGTATTTTCAAGATGTCATTTCATTGTCATGGAATGTCATTTAATAAGAAAATCCTTCCTTAAAATAATTTGTTTAAATCCTATGAGTTAAACTTACATATATAAAACCTTAAGTCCTAAATGCTCTAAATGTGTAGATGCATTTGTTAAGGTTTAGGATCAAAGAGGCTACACTAATTCATCCATCACAGAATGTAAAGAGAGAAAGGTGATCACACTGGCAGACCACTTTCTTTTAATGTGTAACAAGTGTATTACGTCACCCATCATGCACAGATTTAATTTTGTCTCTCTTCTGTCTCTAAAGAAGATAGTTAAAATCCTGTATAACTGAGTTGTTTCACTGTTGTTGTTTAATCCCCCAGTCATGTCTGACTCTGCGATCCCATGGTCTGCAGCCTGCCAGGCTCCTCTGTCCATGGGATTCCCCAGGCAAGAATACTCAAGTGGGTTGCCATTTCCTCCTCCGGGAGATCTTCCTGACCCAGGGATTGAACCCATGTCTCCAGTGTCTCCTGCAGTGCAGACAAATTCTTTACCTCTGTGCCACCTGGGAAGCCCCCATACAACTGAAATTGCTTAATTCTAAATATTTATGGAGTTGGCAAATGTATAACATGAAAAAAGTCTCATCCAGCAAACATCCCAGTTAATGGAGATAACTGAGAAGCAGAGATTGTATTTGAGTAAGAAATCTGCTGCACATATACCCACTCATTGAGCCCAAAGAGTACCTTTTCAGAGCCACTGGCTCATGAGCTTCAAACTTATAAAGAAGTCGGTCTCACAGCTCATGTAGCCTTTGGAGCAGGAGTCAAGATAAGGCACTGCTGTGACTTTTTCTCACTTGAACATCAAATGCCAGTGGCTCTCACTTGAGATGGGTGCTTGCTTGGGTGTTGTACTTCTTCTTAGTCTTTAAATGCTTTTTAAATCAAGCTATATAGATCTTTGAGCCTTGTGGGATTCTGAATTATGTATATATGTCTTCTACTTGAATTTAAAGACATTTGAATTTGATGTTATCTTACATTAAAAAAAAAAATCTTAGAATGATACAGTTCCTGAGAATATTTTAAAAGCTACTGGCTACTTTTGGACATCCCACATGGCTTTGTTTGAGCTGGGGGTCATCATGTCTGAGACCATTCTGAAGCCCCGTTCTCCCCACCCCCCTTCTTTCTCCCTTGAACTTTGGATGGCTTCTGCTTGAAAGGCTCCTTTGGTGGTGGAAGAGCCCTGGAGGGGACTCTTGGAAAGGAATAAGAGGATGTTAGGATTTTTGTAGGTGGTCCTACACTCTTCTCCAGTTGTAGGAAAGGAGACAGGATTCAGATCAGAACCCTCTCTCTAGGAATCAAGGTGGTGGATTTGGACAAATCATCTGAAATGAGGGATGAGTGCCAAAGCCCCTACAGTATGTCACTCTGATGCTCGGTCGTGTGGACACTCTTGTTCTGTCCCCTTGGTGTAGTTTGGTCATTGAGGCAATGACTGCTGAAAAGGAGTGTCATGTGGTGAAAAGAACAGTGAACTCAGCTCCAAGAAATCAGGACTAGAGTGCTGTTCCTGCCATCTGACATCTCTGCAGGTCCCTTAACTTCTGAGCTTAGTCTTCAAAACTGAAGACTTTTAAAATTGAATTAAAAATCTCACAATGAGACAGCAGCATTCATTCCAAAGGACTTTTTTTTTTAAGTAGGGAGGTTAGGTATGTGAGGGTATTTCAGTATAATGCTCTGTCACCATGCATTTCTTTGTCAATTTCTGGGTCACATTGAATAGCAACATTTCTCAAGTTTGTCAGCTAGAGGGAAAAAGTGTTCAGATCTATTTTCTTAAGCAATTTTGATGATATTATAATAATCTACAGTTGGTCAAAGGTTTTTTGATTTGTTAAGGATTTGAGATCTCTTAAGAGTTTATTCTGTTTTAAAGGAACATATACTTTGAGTGGGCTTCCCAGGTGGCGCTAGTGGTAAAGAATCTGCCTGCAGGAGATGCAAGAGACGCAGGTTCAATCCCTGGGTCAGGAAGATGTCCTGGAGTAGGAAATGGCAACCCACTCCAGTATTCATGCCTGGAAAATCCCATGGACAGAGGAGCTTTGTGAGCCATAGTCAATGGTTTACAAAGAGTTGGTCACAACTGAGCACGAGCACTAGGTACTTTGAATAACAATTTTCTGGGCATGTTTGATGAACCTAGGTGAGAAAACCATGGTGCTGATTAATTGCAGATGAATTGATATAAGATTGGACCAATACTCGGTGTGTACAATTTTAGTATGTGGAGTTTTTGTGCTGTTAAAAAATTATTTTTAAAGCAAACAAACAAGAAACTCTCTGAGTGAGACATGGATGAGTTAGAAACATGAAGGATCTCACCCCCAAGAGCTGCATTGCTCATCCTTAGACTCTGCAGGACTCTCGCTGGATTAATGGATTTATATATGGCAGCATTGACCTGCAGATGACCCTCATCCCCTTCTGTGATGATAATTGATTTTCTCCAAGATTGCTCTAGCAGTCCCTGCTCTGAGCCCTTGATATCAGCAGGGGAAGCTTAATGGGGTCTGGCTTATTTTGAATTCCATGCTTAATGCTTACCCTCGAGTCAGAAATGACGGGAGCCTGGTGCTCATTCTTCAGTGGGACCCAAAGCTATTAACAATTTTCTTTTCGGTCTCTGCTCCATGAAAGATATCTTCTTCACTTGGTATTGTCTGTCTTGTCTCCAGTATGAATGCATATGTCCTGGTCTCTCCTGTGGCCTTACGCCAGCTATTTTCTGAAGCTGCAAACTTTTTATCTCCTCTTGTTTCCTGCTCAAAGTCTTATAAGAATAGTTGAGGTTACTTATTAATATAATCACTTTTTAGCACTCATGGAGCTTTGTCCTTTGCTTCTACATCTTAACTAAAGATGATTTCTCAAGATCACAAGGAACTTTTCTCAATTAAATCTTGCTTGGTCCTCCTGAAGCCTTGGGGCCAGTAACTGGACTTGTCTTCTGAAATCCCTCTCTCCCCTTTGTACTCATGGTTCCAGGTCATCTGGGCTCCCAGCATCTCTGTTAAAGGTTCATTCTTCTGTTTAATGTTCACATCCCCCAAAGATTGTCCTCTGTCTTTTCTTCCTATTCTTTTGCTGCACTTATTTTCCTCAAGCAATCAAATATTCCCATAAGTTCAACTGTCACCTCTGTTACAATGGCTTAAAGACTATCTCCATTGTCTTAGCTGACATCTAAAATATGCTCCGTAGAGCTGCAAAGATGCAAGAAACGAGACTTAAGTCACACAGGAAAGGCAAGAGACAAGGGAAATATTTTAAAGGAAATGATTAAAGGAGATCAAACCAGTCAATCCTAAAGGAAATTAACCCTGAACATTCATTTGAATATTAAAAATGAAATTAAAAGATGCTTACTCCTTGGAAGAAAAGTTATGACTAACCTAGGTAGTATATTCAAAAGCAGAGACATTACTCTGAGCTACGGTTTTTCTTGTGGTCATGTATGGATGTGAGAGTTGGACTGTGAAGAAGGCTGAGTGCCAAAGAATTGATGCTTTTGAACTGTGGTGTTGGAGAAGACTCTTGAGAGTCCCTTGGACTGCAAGGAGATCCAACCAGTCCATTCTGAAGGAGATCAACCCTGGGATTTCTTTGGAAGGAATGATGCTAAAGCTGAAGCTCCAGTACTTTGGCCACCTCATGCGAAGAGTTGACTCATTGGAAAAGACGCTGATGCTGGGAGGGATTTGGGGCAGGAGGGAGAAGGGGACGACTGAGGATGAGATGGCTGGATGGCATCACAGACTCGATAGACGTGAGTCTGAGTGAACTCCGGGAGATGGTGATGAACAGGGGGGCCTGGTGTGCTGCGATTCATGGGTTTACAAAGAGTCGGCCATGACTGAGCGACTGAACTGAATTGAACTGATTGATTGGAAAGTTTGATGTTGAAGCTCCAGTACTCTGGTCACCTGAGAAAGACCTTGATTCTGGGAAAGACTGAAGGCAAGAGGAGAAGGGGGCAGCAGAGGATGAGATGATTGGATGGCATTACCGACTCAATGGACATGCGTTTGAGCAAACTCTGGGAGACAGTGTAGGATGGGGAAGCCTGATGTGCTTGCAGTCCATGGGGTTGCAAAGACAGACACAACTGAGCAACTGAACAGCAACAGCAACATTAAAAAGAACATCGTGGCAAAATAAACATAAATGTTTGACAACCCTAAAAATTCTCAAACTGATTGAAAACCAAAATCCATTCATGTATATTTTTATATTTTAAGACTGTATTGTGTATATGTACCACAGCTTTCTTATCCATTTGTCTGCTGATGGACATCTAGTTTGCTTCCATGTTCTGGGTATTATAAACAGTGCTGCGATGAACATTGGGGTACACGTGTCTCTTTCAATTCTGATTTCCTCAGTATGTATCAGCCATTAAAAAGAATACATTTGAATCCATCCTAATGAGGTGGATGAAACTGGAGCCAATTATACAGAGTGAAGTAAGCCAGAAAGAAAAACACCAATACAGTATACTAATACATATATATGGAATTTAGAAAGATAGTAATGATAACCCTGTATGCGAGACACCAAAAGAGACACAGACGTATAGAACAGACTTTTGGACTCTGTGGGAGAGGGAGAGGGAGAGGGTGGAATGATTTGGGAGAATGGCATTGAAACATGTATACTATCATGTAAGAAATGAATCGCCAGTTTAGGTTCGATACAGGATACAGGATGCTTGGGGCTGGTGCACGGGGATGATCCAGAGAGATGATATGGGGAGAGTGGTGGGAGGGGGGTTCAGGATTGGGAACTCATGTATACCCATGGCGGATTCACGTCAATGTATGGCAAAACCAATACAGTATTGTAAAGTTAAAAAAAAAAAAAAAAAAAAAGACTGCATTGGCCAGCTTGGACTGTCACAATAAAATATCACAGGCTGTATGGCTTAACAACAGAAGTGTGTTTGCCACCATTCGGGAGGCTGGAAGTCCAGATGAAAGAGCCAGCAGATTCGCTTTCTGTTGAAGCCTCTTTTCCTTACTTGCAGACAGCTGCCTCCTTGCTGTGTCCTCTCATGGCCCTTTCTCTGTGAGTGGGAGGGGAAGAAGGATGGGAAGAGAGAAAGAGAGAGAGATTTCTGGTGTCTCTTCCTTTCCCTATAAGGACCAGTCCTACCACATTAGGGTCCCTCCCTCAGGACCTCATTTAACTTTACTTACCTCCCTTGTTGTTCAGTTGCCAAGTCATATCCAACTCTTTTTCACCCCAGTGACTGCAATACGCCAGGCTTCCCCATCCTTCACTATCTCCGAGAGTTTTCTCAAACTCATGTCCATCGAGCTGATGATGCCATCCAACCATCTCATCATCTGTCACCCACTTCTCCTCCTGCCTTCAGTCTTTCCCAGCATCAGGGTCTTTTCCAGTGAGTCAGTTCTTCCCATCAGCTGGCCAAAGTATTGGAGTTTCAGCTTCAGCATCGGTCCTTCCAATGAATATTCAGTTGATTTCCTTTAGGATTGACTGGTTTGATCACCTTGCTGAAAGACCCTATTTCCAATTACAGTCTCACTGGGGATTAGAGCTTCAACATATGAATCTGAGAGTGGAGGGAGGGCATAATTCAGTTCACACCAGAGGCCCACTGAAAACAAAAGTGGCATATCTAAAATGCCTCATGTAAAAAGTAGTCATTCAAAGAACCACACACATATATACAAGTAAGGACAATGGTATAATCATTAACTACAAACAAAAGAAGAAAAAAGTTACATGAAAGTAAAATCACAAGAAAAATTAATGGGACAAAAGGACCAGTTTCAATTTCTAAAGGCTACAGTTCACAGTGACAGAAAACAGATAGGAATCATCTTTATCTGAATAATATTACATAAAGGTTAAAGGTCACATTATTAGAAATCAGTAAGTGGCAACCAGTATTTAAATGGAAGTGGTAGACCTTTACACAGCTCTCGGGTACAATGTCAGAAATGACAGCTCTGTGTTTATGGTAAAGCTAATGTGTGCAAAAAAGAATAAGCTGGTGCTACTTTGTCAACATGGAGAAGGTTGCTCATCATCTATCAGATGTCAATGGGACTTTTCCCCAGATGGACCATGACTTCTTACTCAGATTATCCTTGTCTTCCCAAACCACGCTCCGTGGATGACCTATATGGACCAGCGCAGAAGTAAACAGGTAACACTGAAAGCTCTTTTTCAACTGAAAAACAATCTCACACGGTGGTGAAGAAGCTTCCCCAAATCTCCACTTGTTGATTGTTGGAGCATTTTCAGAAATTTCAACTCTAGGTGCTCGTTAAGTGGAAGTAACTTGGGTAATAGTATCCATACATTTGAAAAATCACTAGGAAAACACTTTAGCTGAGCAACACATGTGGGCACTTTCTCAAATTGAGTCCACAGCTTTGTAACATCAAATGATAACCATGTCTTGGAGAAGCAATAGGAATGGTGAGAGTCAGTGATTACACTGGGCAAGAAGACCCAGAATCATGGTAAAATCACACACTCCTGCTAAGGGGTGACCTTCATGTCCATCTAGTCCAGCTTGAGTTGATGCTGAAATTCTTCTGTGACTTTCCTCCAAGGGAGACCTGCCAGTGGAAGAAAAGTCACTGTAATTCAGTGCGGTCTATTCCAACCTTTGTAGCCCTGAGATGAGATGTGCGGGCCTGTCAGAGCTACAAAGGAGAAACCCATGTAGATTTCATTTGCTACTACATTCCCAGTGCCTAATATAGTGCCCGACACGCAACAGGTACACAAGACCTGTTTGTTACATGAATTAATTTTAAAAATACATTTAAACATAAGCTGTAATGTAGGTAGGTTGTCTATAGACAATTGCTTAAATGTCTAAATTGATGATACCACTTATCTGTTTCTAATTCACTGAAGTTCTCTTTGGGAAGGCCTCTCAAGCAAGCTCACTATATCCACGATGCCCAGCTCTGGTGGATCTTCAGTGAATACAATAAAACCCAAGAGTGTCCACATGAAACAACTAGTAACATGCTGCTCCATCCAGAGTTGCCAAGGAGTTCTGAACGCATCAGTTTGGGCACACACTGGAGACATAGGTTTATGATCCTTCCTACCTTACAGATGAAAAAAACCCAATACTCAGCCACGTATGCTACTACTGAAACATGCTGCTTTGTTGACATTACTTCTGCCTGATCAATCAACTGACATTCATTCAGTGTCTAGGGGGAAAAGCAAGTTTTGTTTTCAGTCCTCAATAGTTCCTAGACTAGAATATTTATTTCTTTGGAAGTTCAGTTCAGTTTAGTTCAGTTCAGTTGGTCAGTTGTGTCTGGCTCCTTGAGACCCTATGGACTGCAGCACGCCAGGCCTCCCTGTCCATCACCAACTCCTGGAGTTCACCCAAATCCATGTCCATCCAGTCGGTGATGCCACCCAATCATCTGATCCTCTATCTTCCCTTTCTCCTCTCACCTTCAATCTTTCCCAGCATCAGAGGCTTTTCAAATGAGTCAGTTCTTGAAATCAGGGGGCCAGAGTATTAGAGTTTCAGCTTCAGCATCGGTTCTTCCAATGAACACCCAGGACTGATTTCCTTTAGGATGGACTGGTTGGATCTCCTTGCAGTCCAAGGGACTCTCAAGTGTCTTCTCCAACACCACAGTTCAAAAGCATCAATTCTTCAGCACTCAGCCTTCTTCACAGTCCAACTCTCACATCCATACATGACCACTGAAAAAACCACAGCCTTGACTAGATGGACCTTAGTCGGCAAAGTAACGTCTCTGCTTTTGAATATACTGTCTAGGCTGGTCATAACTTTCCTTCCAAGGAGTAAGCGTCTTCTAATTTCATGGCTGCAGTCACCATCCACAGTGATTTTGGAGCCTCCCAAAATAAATGTCTGACACTGTTTCCACTGTTTCCCTATCTATCTGCCATGAAGTGATGGGACCGGATGCCATGATCTTCGTTTTCTGAATGTTGAGCTTTAAGCCAACTTTTTCAGTCTCCTCATTCACTTTAATCCAGAGGCTCTTTAGCTCCTCACTTTCTGCTGTAAGGGTGGTGTCATCTGCATATCTGAGGTTATTGATATTTCTCCCGGCAATCTTGATTCCAGCTTGTGCTTCCTCCAGCCCAGCGTTTCTCATGATGTACTCTGCGTATAAAATTAAATAAGCAAAGTGACAATATAGAGTCTTGATGTACTCCTTTCCCTATTTGGAACCAGTCTGTTGTTCCATGTCCAGTTCTAACTATTGTTTCCTGACCTGCATACAAGTTCCTCAAAAGGCAGGTCAGGTGGTCTGGTATTCTCATCTCTTTCAGAATTTTCCACAGTTTATTGTGATCCACATAGTCAAAGGCTTTGGCATAGTCAATAATGCAGAAATAGATGTTTTTCTGGAGCTCTCTTGCTTTTTCAATGATCCACTGAGTGTTAGTGGAAGTAAGTATACTCAAGCTGAACTGTGTATTAACTCAATGCTGCATCTTACTTTCTTCTCAGCTTGGTAGAACTGCCTATGTTTTTTTCATGAAAGATAAGACACCCAGCAGAAGGTTAGACTCCCTGTGTCTTTCTTTAGAAGATCAAGCCAAAAATACTCTAGCCAAGCCTGTGTCCACAGGTGTCCTCTGAAGGTGACATGATGGATTCTGGGATCTTTCACCCAAGAGCTGTGAGTGAGTCATCCCACCACGGTGACCTTGGGCCTCTCATCCTTCTTTGCAGTGCTGGTTAGAGGAATTAATGAAGTCATAGAGATGACATTGCCTGCACACTCAATAAATGACAGCTAGTGTTATTTTCCTTCTAAATTGAGTTATACACATGAGAACTTAAAGGTAATGAGCTTTTGCAGAAACAGTAGAGCTAGAGGAGAGAAAAATAAAGAGGAATATGGATCATGTACTGTTCAGTTCAGTCACTCAGTTGTGTCTGACTCTTTGTGACCCCATGAATTGCAGCATGCCAGGCCTCCCTGTCCATCACCACCTAGAATCTAGCAAATAGAGGGTTTATGGAAAATTGTAGTGACAAGAGTTAAGCTGTCCATCCTACCACCAATTCTTAATTTTTCAATTGCTTTTTCTGTGTTTGTGTGCTCAGTCATGTCTGACTCTGCAACCCCCTGAACTATAACCCACCAGGTTCCTTTGTCCATGGAATTTTCCAGGCAAGAGTACTGGAGTGGGTTGCCATTTCCCTTCTCCAGGGGATTTTCTCGACCCAGGAAATGAACTCAGGCCTCCCACATTGCAGGCAGATTCTTTACTCATTGGGAATCTTTACCCGGGAATGCTTTTTCTGCAGAGTCAGTAATTTTATGCTGACCCCCACACCTGCACTCTCTTTTTCTGTGAGGTGAAGTGAAGTCGCTCAGTCGTGTCCAACTCTTTGCAGAGTCATACGTACTGTACCTACCTACTGGGCTCCTCTGTCCATGGGATTTTCCAGGCAAGAGTACTGGAGTGGGGTGCCATTTTCTTCTTCAAGGGAGCTTCCCGACCCAGGGATTTGAACCAGGTCTCCTGCATTGTAGGCAGACACTTTACCGTCTGAGCCAACCAAACCTGGCATTTTTATACTGTCGACAACACTTTCGATTCAGAATAGGTAAAAATGTATTAAGTTGATTTCTTATCTTGGGAGAATTTATAATAATGTTCAACAACACATTTTCTTGGATTAAGACTTTATGCTGTAGTCAGGGTACAGAGCTTCAGGGAGAACAGAAGTCTAGTGGAATGCTTAGACAAATGAGAAAAGCTCTCTCTTAACCAGATACTGCCGATTTGGATCGCAACAATGAAAATGTCATCCAGACTGCCTGATGCAGCACTTATTTTGTCAATGTCTCTGAAATTGCTTGTATTTTTGAGAGGAAAGTGTGCAGAACTCTCGGGTCTAGGCTCACCTGTAGGAGACAGGTAATCTCATGGGCATTTCTTTTCCCATCAAGAGGCAGCCACGATAGAAGAATGAGGAAAAGACAGCCCCCCTCCCTCTATGGAAGAAGGTTTGTGAGTCACCCTCAGTGGCCTCCTGGGTCAATATTTATACAGAGATGGCATTAATGATGAGAGAGGTAAATAGCCCCAAGTGTTTCAGACAAGGCAGACAGGTTTTCTTTGTTTTGCTTCACCTTGCTTGTGTGTACCTATCCTCAGTGGTAAAAGGTTTTTTTTTTGTAGTTCAGTTTTTGTTTAAACTGGAATTGGATGTGTTTGTCTGTGAAAGGAGCTCGGGGTGAAGGGTTCAATTTCTAACACTTCTCCATCTACCTTACACTTCTCCATCTACCTTACACTTCTCCATCTACCTGGAAACCCATCTCAGGAGGGGCCTTAGCTGACTGGATATCAAAGTCCATCTTTTTAGGGACCAGGCCAGTACCTGAATCAGTGGCTCAATTCAGGCTTCTTTGCTTGGACTGGAGTGGAGTCCAGTCTGGGACTCTAGGCTTAAGTGGAGTTTTCCACACTGCTGAGAGTCTAAATTTTGGGACAGGAATGCTGTACCTAATAAAGACAGAATGAAATAAATGCAGAGCCTACCTCTACAAGGAAGCCTCCAATTCAATTACCTTAAAAGGAATGAACTTTACCTGAAGTAAGCAGGCAGGATGAAGGGACATGTATTATCCCAACTCACAAGAGACTGATGCACAAAACCTGAGCAGTTCTGTGTGAATGTATGTTGAGGAAGCCTGATGGAACATGTGGGGTCTTCACAGTCGCCCGTCCTTGCTCACCCTCCCCGATTCCTGTCTTTGCCCATTAGAGTTGGCACCGGCAGCAGTGGCAGTGGCCAGCAGCCTGGGAACTGGGGGTAAGCCGCCCACTGGAAGGAAAAGGGGTGAAACCCCTGTGAATGGTGGCTTGTTGATAAAGGGCTTCATCAGAGTTTCAAGGAGCAGCAGTGTATCAATTGTTTATTGAGAAACACATGCAAACTTGATGCAAGAAGGCTAAGGAGATATGTTTGCAGAAACATATCTGCAAATTTGGCAACCACGGTCAATTCTAGATGCTACCACGTGCTTTAGAACTGAGGGGGAAAGACACAAGACTTGAATTATGTACATGTGGGTAATATGAGGGCTTCCCAGGTAGCTCAGCTGGTAAAGAGCACCTGTAATGCAGGAAACCCTGGTAAGATGAAGAAAGCATAGACTATGGCTCTTCTTACTCCTTAGAGGTTCAGAATTAGAGACTCTAACACCATTGAAAGAAAGCAATGAAGGCCACATATTAACCAAGTATGTGACTTTTGTGATGACTGTCGAGATTAAGGATATGGGCAGTGTTGGGAAGTATTCAGCACGTGTATGTGATTCTTTCTCCTCTGGGCGCTGATCTGTGGGTAACCTCACTCCATTCACAGACACCACCTCCCTGGCTCATCTGACAGTCCTGGATCTTTTCCGAGGCTCATCTCTGATCTTACTCGTCTCCCTGAGACGGTCAGCTAAGCTGGGGGTTTTACTTACAAGGTGCTGCGTGCACATTTGAATAAGACATGTCCGAGACTTCTGGCCATTCCCATGCTCTCTCCTGGCTTCCTACACACCTTCACCCACTGGCCCTGGAGAATGCTATGCCTGGGGCCAGAGTGGACTTTGGTGAGCATCTTCCCTGCTGCCAGTGTGGGAACCAGGCTTCTCACTTGGGCCTAGAAGGCATTAAGCAAAAGCCTTCTTTCCATCTGAGACAGACCTTGGCAGAGGACCTTGGGCTATCAGGTGAAACCAGCCACCTCTGTAGAAAGCGAAGTGCCTCTGGGGGTAGAAACAAGACTGCTGTGTGCTGTTCAACATCAGCAAACAACTGTTCTCAGCTTTCATTCTTTCTGGCTGAGGTTTCCAAGCTGTGTACCCCAGTGATGAGGAACCCCTGCTTTGGTCCCTCTGGGAGCTAGAAGGAAAATGCAGAGCCAGTGAGCTTGGCCCCCTCCCACTTTGTCACTAGGTGGCTTTACTTGCATTTGTTTTAAGTATTGCACAGCTGCAAAAACCTTTGTTTAAAAGAAGTTTCAGAAACTAATGAACGTTGGCCATCTTGGGCTTTGAGTACTGTGTAAAAACAGACCGCTCCACCTCTCAGGCATTGATTTCCTGCTGATTCAGCTCCTGACCATTCTGTTTTCTTCGGACTGTCAGTCTGGGGCGTTCAATCAGGATGAAGTGGGACTCAGAGCTCTCAGCTTGCACACTCATCCATCAACTGATAAAAACAAAGAGCCCTGCACTGGACCTGTTGTGCCAGTAGGAAATTCTATCTGCGGATCTGGTCTCAGAACATGTACTTCTTCCTAAAATTATCACACTATGCTCTTGTTGGAGATCAGTGGTGTGCTAGTAAATGTCTAACAACTGCATCTCTAGTGAGGGAAAAGTGCCCTGATTTGTAGCATTTACTGATTGTATGTGTGCTCAGTTGTGTTCGACTCTTTGTGGCCCCATAGACTCTAGCCCGCCAGGTTCCTCTGTCCATGGGATTTCCCAGGCAAGAATACTGGAGTGGGTTGCCATTTACTTCTCCAAGGTCTCTTTCTTACCCAGGGACTGAACCCATGTTTCTTGAATCTCCTGAGTTGACAGGTGGATTCTTTATTACTGAGCCACATGGGAAGCCAGTTTGTTGATTACTCTGGTGCAAATACTCCCAATAATATCAATTTCAGTCACTCAACTTGATATCACTGGATGCATAGTTGAGAAGAGAGCTACAGTAGTATGCTATTGTATAGTATATTTCCATCTTAAAGATACAAAAGACATAAATAACATCAAAGTAGAGATAATCAACCTATAGTAAAATATTTAGAGAGGGATACATTTTGAAACTTTGCTACCCTTTCTCTTTATTATTATTATTATTATTATTTTTTTACTTTACAATATTGTATTGGTTTTGCCGTACATTGACATGAATCCACCACAGGTGTACATGAGTTCCCAATCCTGAACCCCCTCCCACCACTCTCCCCATATCATCTGTCTGGGTCATCCCCGTGCACCAGCCCCAAGCATCCTGTATCCTGTATCGAACATAGACTAGCAATTCATTTCTTACATGATATTATACATGCCATTCTTCCAAATCATTCCACCCTCTCCCTCTCCCTCTCCCACAGAGTCCAAAAGTCTGTTCTATACATCTGTGTCTCTTTTGGTGTCTCACATACAGGGTTATCATTACCATCTTCCTAAATTCCATATATATAAGTGTTAGTATACTGTATTGGTGTTTTTCTTTCTGGCTTACTTCATTCTGTATAATTGGCTCCAGTTTCATCCACCTCATTTGAACTGATTCAAGTGTATTCTTTCTAATGGCTGAGTAATACTCCATTGTGTATATGTACCACAGCTTTCTTATCCATTTGTCAGCTGATGGACATCTAGGTTGCTTCCATGTCCTGGCTATTATAAACAGTGCTGCGATAAACATTGGGGTATTGGGGTACACGTTTCTCTTTCAGTTCTGGTTTCCCTGGTGTGTATGCCCAGCAGTGGGATTGCTGGGTCATAAGGCAGTTCTATTTTCAGTTTTTTAAGGAATCTCCACACTGTTTTCCATAATGGCTGTACTAGTTTGCATTCCCACCAACAGTGTAAGAGGGTTCCCTTTTCTCCACACCCTCTCCAACATTTATTGCTTGTAGATTTTTGGATCGCAGCCATTCTGACTGGTGTGAAATGGTACCTCATTGTGGTCTTGATTTGCATTTCTCTGATAATGAGTGATGTTGAGCATCTTTTCATGTGTTTGTTAGCCATCCATATGTCTTCTTTGGAGAAATGTCTATTTAGTCCTTTGGCCCATTTTTTGATTGGGTCATTTATTTTTCTGGAATTGAGCTGCATAAGTTGCTTGTATATTTTTGAGATTAGTTGTTTCTCAGTTGCTTCATTTGTTATTATTTTCTCCCATTCAGAAGGCTGTCTTTTCACCTTGCTTATAGTTTCCTTTGTTGTGCAGAAGCTTTTAATTAGATCCCATTTGTTTATTTTTGCTTTTATTTCCAGTATTCTTGGAGGTGGATCATAGAGGATCCTGCAGTGATTTATGTCGGAGAATGTTTTGCCTATGTTCTCCTCTAGGAGTTTATAGTTTCTGGTCTTACATATAGATCTTTAATCCATTTTGAGTTTATTTTTGTGAATAGTGTTAGGAAGTGTTCTAGTTTCATTCTTTTAGGAGTGGTTGACCAATTTTCCCAGCACCACTTATTAAAGAGATTGTCTTTAATCCATTGTATATTCTTGCCTCCTTTGTCAAAGATAAGGTGTCCATAGGTGCGTGGATTTATCTCTAGGCTTTCTATTTTGTTCCATTGATCTATATTTCTGTCTTTGTGCCAGTACCATACTGTCTTGATGGCTGTGGCTTTGTAGTAGAGCCTGAAGTCAGGCAGGTTGATTCCTCCAGTTCCATTCTTCTTTCTCAAGATTGCTTTGGCTATTTGAGGTTTTTTATATTTCCATACAAATTGTGAAATTATTTGTTCTAGCTTTGTGAAAAATACCACTGGTAGCTTGATAGGGATTGCAATTGAATCTGTAGATTGCTTTGGGGTAGTATGCTCATTTTCACTATATTGATTCTTGTGATCCATGAACATGGTATATTTCTCCATCTATTAGTGACCTCTTTGATTTCTTTCATAAGTATTTTATAGTTTTATATATATAGGTCTTTAGTTTCTTTAGGTAGATATATTCCCAAGTATTTTATTCTTTTTGTTGCAATGGTGAATGGAATTGTTTCCTTAATTTCTTTTTCTACTTTCTCATTATTAGTGTATAGGAATGCAAGGGATTTCTGTGTGTTAATTTTATATCCCACAACTTTACTATATTCATTGATTAGCACTAATAATTTTCTGGTGGAGTCTTTAGGATTTTCTATGTAGAGGATCATGTCATCTGCAAACAGTGAGAATTTTATTTCTTCTTTTCCAATTTGGATTCCTTTTATTTCTTTTTCTGCTCCGATTGCTGTGGCCAAAACTTCCAGAACTATGTTGAATAGTAGCTTTGAAAGTGGGCACCCTTGTCTTGTTCCTGACTTTTAGGGAAATGCTTTCAATTTTTCACCATTGAGGATAATGTTTGCTGTGAGTTTGTCATATATAGCTTTTATTATGTTGAGATATGTTCCTTCTATTCCTGCTTTCTGGAGAGTTTTTATCATAAATGGATGTTGAATTTTGTCAAAGGCTTTCTCTGCATATATTGAGATAATCATATGGCTTTTATTTTTCAATTTGTTAATGTGATGAATTACATCGATTGATTTGTGAATACTGAAGAATCCTTGCATCTCTGGGATAAAGCCCACTTGGTCATGGTGTATGATCTTTTTAATGTGTTGCTAGATTCTGATTGCTAGAATTTTGTTAAGGATTTTTGCACCTATGTTCATCAGTGATATCAGCCTGTAGTTTTCTTTCTTTGTGGCATCTTTGTCAGGTTTTGGTATTAGGGTGATGGTGGCCTCATAGAATGAGTTTGGAAGTTTACCTTCCTCTGCAATTTTCTGGAAGAGTTTGAGTAGAATAGGTGTTAGCTCTTCTCGAAATTTTTGGTAGAATTCAACTGTGAAGCCATCTGGACCTGGGCTTTTGTTTGCTGAAAGATTTCTGATTACAGTTTCAATTTCCGTGCTTGTGATGAGTCTGTTAAGATTTTCTATTTCTTCCTGATTCAGTTTTGGAAAGTTGTACTTTTCTAAGAGTTTGTCCATTTCTTCCACGTTGTCCATTTTATTGGCATATAATTGCTGATAGTAGTCTCTTATGATCCATTGTATTTCTGTGTTGTCTTCTGTGATCTCTCCATTTTCATTTCTAATTTTATTGATTTGATTTTTCTCCCTTTGTTTCTTGATAAGTCTGGCTAATAGTTTGTCAGTTTTATTTATCCTTTCAAAGAACCAGCTTTTTGCTCTGTTGATTTTTGCTATGGTCTCTTTTGTTTCTTTTGCATTTATTTCTGCCCTAATTTTTAAGATTTCTTTCCTTCTACTAACCCTGGGGTTCTCCATTTCTTCCTTTTCCAGTTGTTTTAGGTATTGCTGCTGCTGCTAAGTCGCTTCAGTCGTGTCCAACTCTGTGCGACCCCACAGACTGCAGCCCGTGAGAGTTAGGTTATTTACTTGACATTTTTTCTTGCTTCTTGAGGTATGCCTGCATTGCTATGAACTTTCCCCTTAGCACTGCTTTTATAGTGTCCCACTGGTTTTGGGTCGTTGTGTTTTCATTTTTATTCATTTCTATGCATATTTTTATTTCTTTTTGATTTCTTCTGTAATTTGTTGGTTATTCAGAAGCGTGTTGTTCAGCCTCCATATGTTGGAATTTTTAATAGTTTTTCTCCTGTAATTGAGATCTAATCTTAATGCATTATGGTCAGAAAAGATGCTTGGAATGATTTCAATTTTTTTTTTGAATTTATCAAGGCTAGATTTATGGCCCAGGATGTGATCTATCCTGGAGAAGGTTCTGTGAGCACTTGAGAAAAAGGTGAAATTCATTGTTTTAGGGTGAAATGTCCTATAGATATCAATTAGGTCCAACTGGTATATTGTATCATTTAAAGCTTGTGTTTCTTTGTTAATTTTCTGTTTAGCTGATCTGTCCATAGGTGTGAGTGGGGTATTAAAGTCTCCCACTATTACTGTGTTATTGTTAATTTCCCCTTTCATACTTGTTAGCATTTGTCTTACATATTGCGGTGCTCCTATGTTGGGTGCATATATATTTATAATTGTTATATCTTCTTCTTGGATTGATCCTTTGGTCATTATGTAGTGGCCATCTTTGTCTCTTTTCACAGCCTTTGTTTTAAAGTCTATTTTGTCTGATATGAGTATTGCTACTCCTGCTTTGTTTTGGTCTCTATTTGCATGGAATATCTTTTTCCAGCCCTTCACTTTTAGTCTGTATGTGTCCGTTGTTTTGAGGTGGGTCTCTTGTAGACAACATATATAGGGGTCTTGTTTTTGTATCCATTCAGCCAGTCTTTGTCTTTTGATTGGGGCATTCAACCCATTTACGTTTAAAGTAATTATTGATAAGTATGCACCTGTTGCCATTTCCTTTATTGTTTTGGGTTCAGGTTTATACGTCCTTTTTGTGTTTCCTGTCTAAAGTATATCCTTTAGCATTTGTTGGAGAGCTGGTTTGGCAGTGCTGAATTCTCTGAGCTTTTGCTTGTCTGTAAAGCTTTTGATTTCTCCTTCATATTTGAATGAGATTCTTGCTGGGTACAGTAGTCTTGGCTGAAGGTTATTATCTTTCATCACTTTAAGTATGTCTTGCCATTCCCTCCTGGCCTGAAGAGTTTCTATTGAAAGATCTGCAGTTATTCTTATGGGGATCCCCTTGTGTGTTATTTGTTGTTTTTCCCTTGCTGCTTTTAATATTTGTTCTTTGTGTTTGGTCTTTGTTAATTTGATTAATATATGTCTTGGGGTGTTTCGCCTTGGGTTTATCCTGTTTGGCACTCTCTGGGTTTTTTAGACTTGGGTGATTATTTCCTTCCCCATTTTAGGGAAGTTTTCAACTATTATCTCAAGTATTTTCTCATGATCTTTCTTTTTGTCTTCTTCTTCTGGGACTCCTGAAATTCAAATGTTGGAGCATTTCATTGTCCTGGAAGTCTCTGAAACTGTCCTCATTTCTTTTAATTCATTTTTCTTTTTCCTCTCTAATTCATTTATTTCTACCATTCTATCTTCTATTTCACTAATCCTATCTTCTGCCTCCATTATTCTACTATCGGTTGCCTCCAGAGTGTTTCTGATCTCATTTATTGCATTATTCATTATATGTTGACTCTTTTTTATTTCTTCTAGGTCTTTGTTAAACCTTTCTTACATCTTCTCAATCCTTGTCTCCAGACTATCTGTGATTCCATTTTGATTTCAAGATTTTGGATCATTTTCACTATCATTATTCGGAATCCTTTCTCAGGTAGATTCCCTATCTCTTCCTCTTTTGTTTGGTTTGGTGGGCATTTATCCTGTTCATTTACCTGCTGGGTATTCCTCTGTCTCTTCACCTTGGTTATATTACTGCATTTGGGGTGGCCTTTCTGTATTCTGGCAGTTTGTGGAGTTCTCTTTATTATGGAGTTTCCTCACTGTGGATGGGGTTGTATCAGTGGCTTGTCAAAGTTTCTTGGTTAGGGAAGCTTGTGTCGGAGTTCTGGTGGCTAGAGCTGGATTTCTTCTCTCTGGAGTGCAATGAACTGTCCAGTAATGAGTTATGAGATGTCAATGGTTTTGGAGTAACTTGAGCTGCCTGTATATTGAAGCTCAGGGATGTGTTCCTGTGTTGCTGGAGAATTTACATGGTATGTCATGCTCTGGAACTTGTTGACCCTTGGGTGGTGTTTGGTTTCAGTACAGGTATGGAGGCGTTTGATGAGCTCCTATCAATTAATGTTCCCTGGAGTCAGGAGTTCTCTGATGTTCTCAGGATTTGGACTTAAGCCTCCTGCTTCTGGTTTTCAGTTTTATTTTTACAATAGCCTCAAGACTTCTCCATCTATACAGCACTGATGATAAAACATCTAGATTAGAGATGAAAAGTTTCTCCACATTGAGGGACACCCAGAGAGGTTCACTGAGTTACATGGAGAAGAGAAGAGGGAAGGGGGAGTTAGAGGTGACTGGAATGAGATGAAGTGGGATCAGAAGAGGAGAGAGCAAGCTAGCCAGTAATCACTTCCTTATGTGCACTCCACAGTCTGCACCGCTCAGAAGTGTTCACAGAGTTATACAGAGAAGAGAGAGAGAGGAAGGAGACCGAGGTGGCCAAGAGGGTAAAAAGAGGGAAATGAAAAGGAGAGAGACAGATCCAGCCAGTAAACAATTCCCTAAGTGTTCGCCACCATCTGGAACACACAGGGATTCACAGAGTTGGGTAGAGAAGAGAAGGGGGAGGGAAGAGACAGAGGCAACCTGGTGGAGAAAAAGGAGAGTCAAAGGAGGAGAGAGTGGTCAAGCCAGTAATCTCTCTCTCAAGTAAAAATGGGTACTGAAGATTGGATTTTTAAAGGTACAAAATAGATAACAAATACCAAAAAGCAAAGATTAAAAATCTAGAGTAGAGGTTGGATTTTCAAAAATACAATATTAAAAGAATAAGAAGAAGATAAAAAAAAAGTCACAAGAATTATTTTAAAAAATAATAACCACAAAAATATATATATGGTGTTTACTTTAATAACTTAAAAATTAAATGTTAAAATTAAAAAAAGAAGGAAAAGAAGAAAAAAACATAACAAAAAAGAATGATCGTAAAAATAGTAAAGGTATATCTGGGGCTTTCTCTGGTGTTGTGGGCAGTGTGGGGTCAGTTCATTTTCGGATAGTTCCTTGGTCTGGCTTATATTTCTTAAGGTCTATACTTCCAAGGCGGTTCCCTCTGTTTCAGCTTCTTCTGTTTGCTGGTCTCTTCAGTGTCTGTTTTCCACCCTGACACAAGGGGGACTGTGGTGGACACTTGTTTTTAGGCTCCCTTGTTCAGTCGCACTGTGGGGAGGGAGGGATGCTGCAAACAAATAACACTGGCGTGTGCTCGCAGTGTCTCAGCCACGCTGGGCCTGCCCCCACTCACGGCACACACCACTCAGGCTCTAGGTTGCTCCACCGGGAATCATCTGAGGCTGGCCCTGGGCTGCATGCACCTCCCTGTCTAAGCCGCTCAGGCTCAGGCACTCAGGTAGTCCTCAGAGGTGCAGACTCAGTTGGGCCTGCGTTTTGTGCCCTTCCCAGGTCTGAGCACCTCGGGTGTTTGGCGAGCATGGTTGCTGTGACTTACCGCCTTTCCCGTCCCTGCTGCTCAGTTTTCTGGGTGTACAACTGGTACCCCTTCTTAGGCAGATGGTGACTGTCCAGAACCCCAAGAAGTCTTAGTTAGCAAAGAAGTTTGCTTGCAGTTTGGAAGTTAATGTTCCTCTGGGGCTGCGATTGCCCCCTTCCGGCCCTTCTGGCTCTGGCTGCCTGTCACCAGACGGCAGCTGGTTAATTCCGTTCTGTCCTTTGTTCTGTGCGAGGTCCTAGTGGTGTCTTATGTTAGAGCTTTTTGCGTGGTAGCTATCCCACAGTCTGGTTTGCTAGCCCAAGTTAGTTCACTCTGTTTACGCTCGGGGCATTCCAGCCCAATTCTTAAAAAGTACTGTGGCCCACACCTCCCTGCCCAGCCCCCACTTGCTAGTGGCAGATGCAGGCATCTGTGCTGCTTGTCTGCAGGGGGAGTTACCATTGGGCTCGTAATCTGTTGCTTTTAATTAATTATTTATTTTTCCTCCCTGTTATGTTGCCCTCTGTGCTTCCAAGGCTGTCACAGACTTGGCAGCGAGAGTGTTTCCTGGTGTTTGGAAACTTCTCTCTTTTTAAGACTCCCTTCCCAGGATGGAGCTCCCTCCCTACCTCTTTTGTCTCTTTTTTCCATTTTTTATATATTTTCCTACCTGCTTTTGAAGACAATGATCTGCTTTTCTGGGTGCCTGATGTCCTCTGCCAGCATTCAGAAGTTGTTTTGTGAAGTTTACTCAGCGTTGAAATGCTCTTTTGATGAATTTGTGAGGGAGAAAGTGGTCTCCCTGCCCTATTCCTCCGCCATCTCAGGACCGCTTCCTACCCTTTCTCTTAATATAATTTACTTAGTTATAAATTTGCAGCATCGAGTTAATAATAATGGTAAATTATATGCAGAGTACATCATGAGAAACACTGGGCTGGAAGAAGCACAAGCTGGAATCAAGATTGTCGGGAGAAATATCAATAACCTCATATATGCAGATGACACCACCCTTAAGACAGAAAGTGAAGAGAAACTAAAAAGCCTCCTGATGAAAGTGAAAGAGGAGAGTGAAAAAGTTGGCTTAAAGCTCAGCATTCAGAAAATGAAGATCATGGCATCCAGTCCTGTCACTTCATGGGAAATAGATGGAGAAACAGTGGAAACAGTGTCAGACTTTATTTTGGGGGCTCCAAAATCACTGCAGATGGTGACTGCAGCCATGAAATTAAAAGATGCTTACTCCTTGGAAGAAAAGTTATGACCAACCTAGACAGCATATTCAAAAGCAGAGACATTACTTTGCCAACACAGGTCCGTCTAGTCAAGGCTATGGTTTTTCCTTTGGTCATGTATGGATGTGAGAGTTGGACTGTGAAGAAGGCTGAGTGCCAAAGAATTGATGCTTTTGAACTGTGGTGTTGGAGAAGACTCTTGAGAGTCCCTTGGACTACATGGAGATCCAACCAGTCCATTCTGAAGGAGATCAGGCCTGGGATTTCTTTGGAGGGAATGATGCTAAAGTTGAAACTCCTGTACTTTGGCCACCTCATGCGAAGAGCTGACTCATTGGAAAAGACTCTGATGCTGGGAGGGATTGGGGGCAGGAGGAGAAGGGGACGACAGAGGATGAGATGGCTGAATGGCATCACTGACTCGATGGGCATGAGTCTGAGTGAAGTCCGGGAGATGGTGATGGACAGGGAGGCCTGGTGTGCTGCGATTCCTGAGGTGGCAGAGTCGGACACGACTGAGTGACTGAACTGAACTGAACTGAACTGAACTGAACTGATACTTATGAAGATCACCAAATCCTGGAGCATTTCCCAATCTGAAAGGCGGTCAGTTGGTGGCACCATTGATACAGATCTTTTTGTGAAGTTCTTCAGACTCAACACACTTAGCATCCCTCATTGGAAAGCATGAAATTTGGGGGTTCTACTCTGGGGAATCTGAGAGTCAATAAATACACTTTAGCATGAAGGGAAATTTACAACGACCTGTTACTGCTTCTTAAGAAAGCAGAAAGTGAAGAAGAACTAAAGAGCCTTTTGATGAAAGTGAAAGAAGAGAGTGAAAAAACAAAAACTGGCTTAAAACCTAGCATTCAAAAAACTAAGATCCTGGCACCCAGTCCCAACACTTAATGGCAAATAGATGGGGAAAAAAATGGAAAATCTGTTTCCACAGTGACAGATTTTATTTTCTTGGGCTCCAAAATCACTGCAGATTATGACTTCAGCCATGAAATTAAGACACTTCTCCTTGAAAGAAAAGCTATGACAAACCTAGACAGCATGTTAAAAGTAGAGACATCACTTTGCTGACAAAGGTCCATATAGTCAAAGCTGTGCTTTTTCCAGTAATCACGTATGGATGTGAGAGTTGGATCATAAAGAAGGATGAACACTGAAGAACTGATGCTTTGCAACTGTGGTCCTGGAGAAGAATCTTGAGAATCCCTTGGACAGCAAGGAGATCAAACCAGCCAACCCTAAATGAAATCAACCTTGAATATTCTTTGGAAGGACTGATGCTGAAGGTCCAATACACTGGCTACCTGATGAAAAGAGCTGACTCGCTGAAAAAGCCCTTGATGCTGAAAAAGATTGAAAGCAGGAGGAAAGGGGGCAACAGAGGATGAGATGGTTGGATGGCATCACCAACTCAGTGGGTATAAGTTTGAGCAAACTCCAGGAGATGGTGAAGGACAGGGAAGCCTGGCATGTTACAGTCCATGAGGTCACAGAGAGTTGGATATGACTTAGCTGTTAAACATCAACATCAAAGATAGTTGTAGTGGAAACTTGATCTCAAATAGTGAAATGAAAAATTTTCTTTCTAGGTATAAAATTATCAATTATACAACTCTACTGGGCATCATTATCTCTAAGTTTAAATAGTTTAGGGAGATTTATAGTGTTACTGAAGCAAACTCGGGTCCTCTCACCTAGTGAGTAGCAAAGCCAATCTATTTACACTGGGTTGTGGTGAAGGATACTATAGTGTTTGTTGCTGGGCCAACCAAGGAAAATTAATGATTCATGCTCAAAAGACCAAGACATCCCAATGGCTTTCAGGGAAGGGTTTTAAAGCAATATTGAGGGTGAGGGTTGTAGGTATGTGATCAGCTCATGTACACTCCTCTGACTGGGTGGTCTTAAGATAGCAGGGTGGTGTTTTGGGAAATCTCAATCATCACCCTTCTGGTTCTAACCAGCCTATGATCTATGTGCTGGTGTCCAGTTTACAGTTAATTTCTTCCACCTGGTGGGGGCTTCAGCATCTTCAAAACAGCTCAAGAATATGACTCCGAATATTATCTATAGCCTAAAGAAGGCACTAAAAGTTCTTGACTTTGTTTTATGGGTGTGAGAGTTGGACTATCAAGAAAGCTGAGCGCTGAAGAATTGGTGCTTTTGAACTATGGTGTTGAAGAAGACTTTTGAGAGTCCCTTGGACTGCAGGGAGATCCAACCAGTCCATCCTAAAGGAGATCAGTCCTGAATATTCATTGAAAGGACTGATGCTTAAGATGAAACTCCAATCATTTGGCCACCTGATGTGAAGAGCTGACTCATTTGAAAAGACCCTGATGTTGGGAAAGATTGAGGGCAGGAGGAGAAGGGGACAACAGAGGATGAGATAGTTGGATGGCATCACCAACTCAGTAGACACAGGTTTGGGTAGACTCCGACAGTTGCTGATGGACAGGGAGGCCTGGCGTGCTGCGGTTCATGGGGTCGCAAAGAGTCAGACACGACTGAGTGACTGAATTGACCGAACGTTGCTGTCTGGATTTGCTTGTCTGTTTTCCTTTGTTTTTCCATTTTCTTATTTCTCTGATTGAATTTGTTCTTTGGAACTCAGGGAAGCCCTCGGAGGCTAAAGTACTCCGACAAACGAAAGGCAGGGGACATAGGGCTTCTGTCCCCAGGAAGGCCCCCGAGGGTCAGGCTCCATTTTAACAGTGCATTCTGACCACTGTGGGAAGACACAGCAGAAACCCCGGCAGGTCTCATCTCTGATCCTGCCCGAAAGGCGTTCCTACCATCAGCTAAGGGAGACAGGAGTCCAGGAGCCTCTGTAGAATTCCAGAACAAGAAGTCAGTTTAGCCTTTGGGGGACTTCTACTGCCATGAAGACACCTGGAGCTGGCTGCGATCACGCCTGTAACAATAAATAAAGCAGTGGGAGTGAAAGCAGAGCCTGGGAAGCTGCATTTATTATTATTGTGTCTCATTTATTATTTTACTAATTGTTTTCCTTCTCCTTGTGGGGTTTTACAGTCAACTTGCTTCTAAGGGTGAGGGAAAGCAGCATTTCAAGTTCCTGGCTAAGAGATGCTGAGTGTTGAACAAGATCGGCTTTTTCTAAAGATGCTGAAGGGAAGGCTGGCCCTGATCTGGATCTCTAGCCTGAGGGGTTTTGCGTTAGACCCATTGTTTATTCACTGTTTTTGTTTTTTTTTTTAAACTATAAAGTACATCTATTGCCTTGGGACAGATGCAGCACAGAAACTTATTAAGCAAAGCATAGCTGGTCTCAAATTTTTGGATAATATGAAAACAACTGCTCTCGGTCAGAGTGTGCTGTCTCTGGTGTGACCTTGACTTCATCAACCACATGAAGAATCTCAGGTGCACTCGGGTTTCTCATGACCCACACTCCCGCAAATGTATTTTTAACTTCATAAAGAAAAATCTTCACTTTGCCAGTCATGAAAGCTTTATATTGCTGCTTCCCCCTCCCCCACCATTATGCAATTCATTTTAAAATACTTAGATGCACTCTCAAATCCTACATCCCAGTCTCCCATCCTCTATAACTCTAGGAAACCTGCAGTCATGCAGCCCTGAATTGCACATGAATACAAATGATGCAAACCCCAAAATACCCCCTTTCATAATGCAAGGCTGAACTGTCCCTTTGGATAATGACAATACGTTACAGAGTGGAATTTTGTAATGGTTTGTGTGTGTGTGTTTGTCAACTATTGAAGCGTGCCTACAAAACTGAACTAAGGAATTTTTCAGAAAGGAAATCATCAAAGAGGCCTCCAGCGTTGGCAGAAGCGCAGAGAAGCCCTTCGAAGGAAGAAATATGACGAATGCTTGTAAATATAGGCAGAGTTAAGGTATCTGTGATTTTAGCTAAAAAGAGAATGTATAGCTCTTTTGCCTGCCTTTGGAAATATTGCTCATTTTTTAACAATCCATACCATAAATTCTTCCTTAGAAGATTTCTTTAGTGGAATTTATGTAACAGAATTTAAATCTAGGTTCATCTTATCCAGAGTTACTGTTTATTATAAAGTGAAAGAAAGTGAAGTCACTCAGTGGTGTTCGACTCTTTGCAACCTCACAGGCTGTAGCCTGCCAGGGTCCTCTGTCCATTGGATTTCCCAGGCAAAAATACTGGAGTGGGTTGCTACTTCCTTCTCCAGGGGATCTTCTTGACCCAGGAGTCAAACCCAGGACTCCCACACTGCAGGCAGATTCTACTATCTGAGCCACCAGGGAACTCTTTATTAGAAGCCTCGTGTATTTAATTTGTTTTGACATTGATTTTCTATGTTCAGGATCCAGAGGACAATTCTGAAGTTGTCAGTAGAGTGAAAATGGGATCTAGAATCCTCTATTGAAAAGTATCTTTAAGCTCATTCATGACAGCTTCCTGCCACTGTACCCACAGCCAGCTTCTGCCTGGATACTTGGCAGACGGGAATCATGTGGTGAGTCTCAGTAATGGAAGTGCATCCTTCAGAAAGGACGAATCTCTCCAGGTGCAAAGGGCAGCGGTATTCAGTGGCTGCTGCTTAATCTCACTATCAGGTTTTGAGCACTTGGAGCTAACTATACATTTATCTGTGTATGTGTATTCTTTTATGCTTTTTCTTATACATTCTTTCATTATAACAAAAGTGAATCATACTCACATAGCAATACAGATTTTGTTTGTTTGTTGTTTGAAGCCACAGGAACTTTATTAAAACTATGAGTGGTTCTGTTTGTACAGCGTTTAGGAGACCAGCAGGAGAGTCGGCAGGGGTCAGGTTAAAGGGTCTTGCATATAAGGGATTTTGAATTTATCCTGTAGGGTTGCTGATGCTATAAATCAAGCACAAACATGACACAAGCAGCCTGTCGCCTCTCCTCATCACAGAGCCGTGAGCATTCCTGTTACAGCATTCATTACAAATGCCTGGGCTGTGCATACTTTAAACAATACAGATGATGCAAGGATAATGGGAATAACCCTTTACTAGTCTTTCCTAGCATTTTTCATAAATAATTTACACTTTGTGCTATTGTACATTTAGTCTGCTTCACTATAATCAATTACAAGTTTTTCGAGAAACCTTATAGAGAAGTTAGTCTTAAATTTTTGATGACTTACATATGTAGATGTATAAAATGCAAATATTTGATATCATACTAAATGCATGTTTATTTCACAACTTTCTTTTTCAGGAAAATAACATTTAAATTAAAAACTAAGAACTCTTTTGGAAAGAGAAAAAAAATATTCTAGAAACTTATAGTCAACTAGTTAATCCAATTGCAAGCTAACTTGTAGCCTCTTGACAGCCAAGGAAATAAGGAAACCAAGACAAGTTTTACATTTCTCATTATGTGATCAGACAAAGCCAACATGGTTTTGAAAAGAAACATTTTCCTGACACTAAAACATAGAATACATTAGAATACATTAGAATACATTAAACTAATCCTCATACATGTTCAGGAATATAAGACAATCAATCAAATAGTGTCTTTCACTGGGATTTTGCAAAAGTGGAGAAAGATTCTACATGTGATCGTACAGCTCTCCCTCCACAACAACAACAAAATGCCAAAAAACTCAAAACTTAATTAAGTTGCTTTGTTGTTGTTCACTCACTAACTCATGTCTGACTCTTTGCAACCTCATAGACTGAAGCTCGCCAGTCTCATCCGTCCTCCACTATCTCCTGGAGTTTGCTCAAATTCATGTCCATTGATTCAACAGTGCTATCTAACCACCCCATCCTTTATCAGCCCCTTCTCATTTTGCCCTCAATCTTTCCAGCATCAGAGTCTTTTCCAATGAGTTGGTTCTTCACATCAGGTGGCCAAAGGAGTGGAGCTTCAGCGTCAGCATCAGTCTTTCCAATGAATATTCAGAGTTGATTTCCTTTAGGATGGACTGGTTTGATCTCCTAGCTGACCAAGGGACTCTCAAGAGTCCTTTCCAGAATCACAGTTCAAAAGCATCAATTCTTTGGCACTCAGCTTTCATTATGGTCAAACTCTCACATCAGTACATGACTACAGGAAAAACCATAGCCTTGACTATATGGACCTTTGTCACCAAAGTGACGTCTCTGTTTTTCAATATGCTCTCTATGTTCACCATAGCTTTTCTTCCAAGGAGCAAGTGTCTTTTAATTTCATGGCTGCAGTCACTGTCTGCAGTTATTTTTGGAGCCCAAGAAAATAAAGTCTGTCACTGTTTCCATTTTTTCCCCTCATCTATTTGCCATGAAGTGATGGGGCCAGATGGCATGATCTTCATCTTTCGAATGTTGAGTTTTAAGCCAGCTTTTTCACTCTCTTTTGTCTTCATCAAGAGACTCTTTAGTTCTTCGCTTTCTGCCATTAGGGTGGTTCAGTTCAGTTCAGTTCAGTCACTCAGTCGTGTCCAACTGTTTGCTACCCCATGAATCGCAGCACGCCAGGCCTCCGTGTCCATCACCATCTCCCGGAGTTCACTCAGACTCACGTCCATCGGGTCTGTGATGCCATCCAGCCATCTCATCCTCGGTTGTCCCTTTCTCCTTCTGCCCCCAATCCCTCCCAGCATCAGAGTCTTTTCCAATGAGCCAACTCTTCGCATGAGGTGGCCAAAGTACAGGAGTTTCAACTTTAGCATCATTCCCTCCAAAGAAATCCCAGGCCTGATCTCCTTCAGAATGGACTGGTTGGATCTCCTTGCAGTCCAAGGGACTCTCAAGAGTCTTCTCCAACACCACAGTTCAAAAGCATCAATTCTTCAGCGCTCAGCCTTCTTCACAGTCCAACTCTCATATCCATACAAGACCACAGGAAAAAACCATAGCCTTGACTAGACGGACCTTAGTCGGCAAAGTAATGTCTCTTCTTTTCAATATACTATCTAGGTTGGTCATAACTTTTCTTCCAAGGAGTAAGCATCTTTTAATTTCATGGCTGCAGTCACCATCTGCAGTGATTTTGGAGCCCCCCAATCAGTCTGACACTGATTCCACTGTTTCTCCATCTATTTCCCATGAAGTGATGGGACCGGATGCCATGATCTTTGTTTCTTGAATGTTGAGCTTTAAGCCAACTTTTCCACTCTCCTCTTTCACTTTCATCAAGAGTCTTTTTAGTTTCTCTTCACTTTCTGTCTTAAGGGTGGTGTCATCTACATATCTGAGGTTATTGATATTTCTCCCGACAATCTTGATTCCAGCTTGTGTTCCTTCCAGTCCAGCATTTCTCATGATGTACTCTGCATAGAAGTTAAATAAGCAGAGTGACGATATACAGCCTTGATGTACTCCTTTTCCTATTTGGAACCAGTCTGTTGTTCCATGTCCAGCCCAACATTTCACATGACATACTCTACATTTTATAAGTTAAATAAGCAGTGTGACAATATACAACCTTGACGTACTTTCCCAGTTTGGAACAAGTCCATTGTTCTATGTCTTGATCTAAGTGTTGTTTCTTGACCTGCATACAGATTTCTCAGGAGGCAGGTAAGATGATCTGGTATTCCTATCTCTTGAAGAATTTCCCACAGTTTGTTGTGATCCACACAGTCAAAGCCTTTAGCGTAGTCAGAAGCAGATGTTTTTCTGGAATTTTCTTGCTTTTCTCTATGATCTAGCAGATATTGGTAATTTGATCTCTGGTCCTCTGCTTTTTCTAAATCCAGCTTGCACATCTGGAAGTTCTCAGTTCGTGTGCTGTTGAAGCCTAGCTTGAAGGATTTTGAGCATGACCGTGCTTGTATGTAAAGTGAGTGCAACTGTGTGGTAGTCTGAACACTCAAAGGCATTGTCCTTTGTGATTGGAATCAAACTGACAACAGGAATTCACTCCACTAGCTAGCTCTTCTCTGCAGACCTCTAGAAGTCCTCAGAGAAAGATGGGGATGGGGCAAGAGGCAATGAGAAACTCACACTCCTGGTACAGCCTGGTGGAGAGGAGCTGCAGCCTCTGAGATAAAGACATGGTGATCCACCCAGACCTTCTCTCCATCTCCACTGCAGAGCTTAACAGAATCAAACTAGAAACCAACAACAGAAATACAATATCTGGAAAATCACTGAAAGTTTGGAAATCGAACAGCACACTTCTAGGTAATCCCATAGGTCAAAGAGGATGACACATTAAGAATCAGATTAGATTTTGAAATGAGTGAAAATAAAAACCATATTAAAATTTGTAGGATGCAGCCAAAACAGCACTTAAAGGGAAATTTATAGTGTTCAATGCTCATGTTAGAAAAGAAGCAATGTCTCAAATCAGAGACTTAAGGTTATACTTTAAGGAACTAGAAAAAGGAAAGCAAATTAAACCCAATGCAAACGGAAGAAAAGAAATAATAACATTAACAGCAGAAATCAATAAAATTGGGGACAGAAATACAATCAGGAAATTCAGTAAAACCAAACGTTTGTTACTTAAATAGTCAATACATCTGTTAGACTGAAGAGGGCAAAAGAGAAGCAAATATTATCCATTTTAGGAATTTGAAAAGGGAATATCACATTGTTACAAAATAGTTGTTCAAACTTCAGGATGTATATACTCAGTGAGGGAAAAGCCCTCCAACCAGTCATTCACACAAAAGCTGAGGAACTGAATCACGCTTGTTCCGATAAGCCTGTTCTGGGTCGTGTGTCCATCACTGAACCAGGGGGTGCAAAGTGTTGGCTGGCTTCCTCCAGGACCCATGCTCAGTCCTAAAATCTGAGAGAGAATCAGCCTCACCTATAACCCAGTGCCTGAGAAGGACAAATTAGAAGAAGGACAAATTGGATGTAGGCTGCCAACAAAGAGGTAGGTCATGCTTAGGAGAAGGTGAACTGTCCAGGGACTTCCCCAGTGGTCCAGTGGCTGAGACTCCATGCTCCCAATGCAGGGGACCCAGGTTCAATCCCTGGTCAGGGAACTAGATCCCATACATCCAACTAAGAGCTCACATGCCTCAACCAAAGACCCCACATGATGCAACTAAGACCCAGCTTAGCAAAATAAACAATATATATATATATTTAATGATGAACTCTCCATAGATGGGCAGATGGTGGGCAGAGACTCTCTCAGAGTTTACAGTAAGGAGAGTGGAGAATTCCTGGGGGGCTCTTGGTTCCATGGAAGACTGTCTCTTCCATAGCTGTCAGAGCAGTGTCAGGACCAGAAGAGACAACCTTGGTGCACTCCGACACCCACATCCCAATCCCAGAGTTTATTGATGGTTCATTCCTATGGCTCCCTGTCAAATTTCCCCAGGAATGGAGAGCTCCTGACTTTGCAGTCCCTAGGGACAAACTGGAGGTGGTGGTAGTTGGCAGCTAGAGGAAGAAGCTAACCAGGAGAGATTCGGGATATTTTCCATGAGGGATCCCCTCTCATTGCCCATGTCCACTGTGTTGGTCTCAGCCATCAGCATAGGTAGGGCTATCAAGAGACCCATCTTATACAAAGGGCCACCTGACACCCAAAATGAGATGTCGATTTGTCTTTTCATATCTCTTGCCTTTGCCAGACTCAAAGAAGAATGGGTAAGAGACATAGGGCTGTTTTCCTCAGCTTAATTTATCAAGCAGTTGCCATGTGAACAGTTTTGTAATTAGCATTTCTTTCCTTGTTTCTGGGGGTATAATTGTGCTTCAGATGGCATACATCATCTTTTTGCTTCATTAAAAAGAGCAGCAGTTTACTTATTAAATGACACACAGTGTGTAGGAATTGAATGTTAACTGTCAGAATAGAAATGATTTTGTTAGAAGCACTGTTCCACTCCCAGTTATCAGAAGCCAGAACCCGGTTCTTTTCTCCAATTCCAATTCTTTTTGTATTCATTTAGTAAAGATGGCAGGAAACACAACACCCAGGCGGTATCTAAATTATGAATAACTCAGCTCAGATTGGCTCATGTTGGGATGGGCCTCTGGATGCTTCTGAATTGTTGTTCTCTAGAGGTCAATAAAAACCAGTTTGAGAATAAACTCATTAGGAACTAAGATGGTAAATGAGAAGAGGATGCCTAATGTATGGCAGTGGGTGAGTCAATGGGCCATTGCTTAATTATTCGATGTTTCAAATGCTGAATTGCTTTTTCTACTGCCACAATAACCTTTGGAGTTAAACATTTCAAATTAGAAAAATGTCAGCACAGGATGGCAGTTGAGAAGAAGCCATGTGTAAATAAAAGAAAGCTCTGAGTAACGGGAATTTTGAAAGCAGGGCTGAACAAGAAAGGCTCCAGCTGTGTTCTCCACTGGTGAAGGAACCAGTATTGGCCCCAACTTCAGGGACTGATAGCTGGGGTTTTTGCCTCATGGAAAAGTTCAAAGCTCTGAGGGCCCCTCCAGCCACTTTCCAAGTGAATGACCATTCCTGGAGTCTGGGGGATCAGGAAGATGGTGAGGAGGTCCAGGTGATGGGCTATTCTGTAGACTTCTGCAGACTTCTATCATCTCTAGGAGCAAAGGCTCACAAACACTGGGGTTCCAGGACAGAACTGGGGTTCAGAATTAGCATTTTAGACTGTGGAAAGAGGCTATTGCAGACAGAGCTCATTGGGATCCATGGGGGCCTAGAACTGGTGCAGATGTAGCTCTGATGCTGGAGAAAACTCTTCAGAGGCCCTTGGACAGCAAGGAGGTCAAACCAGTCCATCCTAAAGGAATCAGTCCTGAACAGTCATTGGAAGGACTGATGCTGAAGCTGAAACTCCAATACGTTGGCCACCTGATGTGAAGGACTGAAAAACTGACTCAATGGTAAAGACCCTGATGCTGGGAAAGATTGAAGGCAGGAGGAGAAGGGGATGACAGAGGATGAGATGGTTGGATGGCATCACTGACTCAATGGCATGAGTTTGAGTGAGCTTCTAGAGATAGTGAAGGACAGGGAAGCCTGGTGTGCTGCAGTCCATGGGATCACCAAGAGTTGGACACGACTGAGTGACTGAACAACAAGCTCTGTATCCAGCCTGATACTCGAGTGTGGTGTGCCCTAATGAAACCTCCCATCAAGCGTCTGGTTCACATCAGTGCACTCCCCCTGTGATGTCTGGGAACTAGATCTCTGGCCCTGCTGACACACATTTTGCAAAGTATGATTCCAGTCCCAAAGACTGTGCTGTGGGCAGATGCTCTGAGCTCCTAACATCAGCCAAAAGTAAGGGTCAGGCCATCTGATGGGGAAGCTTGTGGGCTTGGCCTCCCGGGCATCAGAGTCTTGCCCTTAAAGCTGCATCTTGGATCCAAGACATTAGATGTTTCCTGTGTAAGCTGTCAGATTTGGTGCCATGCTGATGAAACCCCTCCCCTAAAGACACACAGAACTCTGAAGAAGCTGACAAATGATCTGTTAGTTATATCTCCCCATGGTCTGTCATCTCTGACCCATGTTCTTTTTGCTTCAGCCAGTGTATCTCTGTAGCCTCTTGGCAATAGAGATTTAATTTAATACAGAAGGGGAGAAATTTTAGGCCACCCTCCTTAAAACATTTATTTATTTGAGGGTAAACTCAAAGGAATTCTCTGGTTTTTGAAATTATTAAAACGAAATTGCAGGCTTTGTCTTGATATCCATCTTTTGCATTAATGTTGCCTAGAAATTGCCTCCCAGTGTTGGCTGGCAACTCCATTTTCAGGTCAGGAAAGTTTTCTCTAATACCTTTTATTATTGTATCACTCTCATTTCTAGGGCATTCTTTGTTGGGAGTAGCTTTTATTTGCAGACAGGATCACTTTGATTAGTCCTCTGCCTTTATTATCTTATTTTTCTCATCTTTTAATCTCTTTATTCATTTCCTCTGTGCTCTTAGGAGGTTGCTGAAGTTTATCTCCAGCTTTGCTGATTTGATTTCCTTCAATAACAAGCTTGATTTTTTTCCCCCTCTCAGTGTGAATTTAATATTTGCCTTCATTCTTTCTACCTACAAGCTTGTTTCTGGGGCTGTTCCCTTATTATCTTTCTATGGAAAATTAAACTGGAGCTGCGTCTTCTGAGTCAGACAGGGAGTACTGAGCGGGTGTTTTCTAAAAATTCTCTCTGTTTAACAGAGTACATATGTCTGTTTCATGGGAGCACTTTTCTCCTGTGGGTGGGGAGCTCGGTCCAGGACCCAATCACCTTTAGGGCCAGACTGGCATCTGAAGTGAGCGGAGATGCTGGTGGAAGAACACTGAGAAAGACTCTTGCTGACAAGCATCAACAGAAGCTGAAGATCCTTATTTCAAGGTGAACTCTTCTGAATGAAATGTTAGGCCAACTCAGTGAGGCCCAAATGCAACCTACTTCCTGGCCAGAGTTCTATCCCTAAGCCTGTTTTCAGTGTAGACACAGAAGAAAGGCCTTCTCCTGTGCACAGAACTTTCCATGAGGTTCCATTTGGTCCCTGCTGACTCACCCTGGAGGAAAGAAGGCTTTCCCAGGCCCCTTGATGGGGGACAGAATGCACAGATGGGTCGGGGTCCCCTACCCATCTGCCTGGAAGCAGACAACTGGTTTCAGAAGATGTTGCCTGTAAAATAAGAGAAGCAAAAGTGGGGATCAAGACCGTGGTTCACACATAGCACTGACTGGGTGCCAGGCAGGCCAAGCCACCTTTGGATGCCATCCTTCCTCATGAAGCACTCAGCAAGGGATTGGACTGGTCGATTCCCCCTAAGTGTTCGTGATTTTCCTTGTTGTTGCTGATATATTCATATCTGGAAGCCCCAGGTTGTGTGGCTCTGAGAAATGATTAGTACAGCTCCAGGGATGCACCTGGCCAGCATCAGTGCTGACGCCCCCCACTCCTCCCCCCTCCTCCTTCTGCTCCCTCCCCCCCTTTCCCTCCACCCCTTCTTTTTCTTCTCCAAGTCCGTTTCCTCCTCCTACCTCCTATGAATAGCAGCACTTTTCCCCAGGATCCTGGGGCCAGAGCACACAGACAACAGCTGGGTAGGCTTCTGACCAGTAGTAAGAGTAGGCACTGGGCTAGGTGCTATGCACCAATGCTTTTTAATTTTTTGCAACCAACTTGCAGAGCTGGGAGAGTTTTTTTTTTTTTTCTTCTCATATTCATGTAGAAAAATGAAACTGAGGCTCTGCGGGGTTCAATAAAAGATTTATAACTGGACTGAATAAGAGGACAGAAAATTCCATATTAAATTTAGTGAAGCAGAAGCTGTTGGGGACCCTGAAAACAGCAGTTTGAATGGAATGACAAAGGTGGAAATCACATTAAGGTAGCCTGCAGGGGAAATGAACATTTTTATATATGGCAAAAATAATCATAGGGAAGCAAACAAGCAAACTAAAGGCTAAGAAAACGATTTATGAGGTAGGAGGGACATAGGATTCATCGCACTAATCTACAAAAATCTTTTATAAAAGTGAGAAGACACTTGAGAGTCCCTTGTACAGCAAAGAGACCAAACCAGTCAATCCTGAAGGAAATCAGCCCTGAATATTCATTGAAAGGACTGATGCTGAAGCTAAAGCTCCAATACTTTGGCCACCTGATGGAAAGAGCCAACTCACTGGAAAAGCCCCTGATGCTGGAAAAGATTGAGGGCAGAGGGAGAAAGTGGTGACAGAGTATGAGATGGTTGGATGGCATCATTGACTCAATGGACATGAATTTGAGCAAACTCTGGAAGACAGTGAAGGACAAGGAAGCCTGGCGTGCTGCAGTCCATGGGGTCACAAAGAGCTGGACGCGGCTGAGCAACTGAATGTCAACAACAAAGTGAGAAACAAAACAAAATATAGTCAAACGTAAAAGTAGCTAATGAATATGGTCAGGCAATGCATAGAAGAAAGCCAGCCCATGGATAAACAAGTTTGAATAAATCTGATCGTCTATTTTCACTCATTGATGATATAAGCCAGGTTTAGAGAGGATTAAAAAAGAGATAAGATTTCCTTCTTGCTGGTAGGAGTATGAAACACTATAACCTCTTAAAAATGTAATCTAGAGCATATTTTAAACTTTAAAACATTTATGTCCTTGACTGACCAATTCTGCACTTATGTGAGTATTAGACACTCAACGACCACAGGATGAGTTGGTGGTGCCACTTCCTAGCTTGTAATTCTTGGACAAATTAATTTCAACAGGCCTCAGTTTCCTCATCAGTAAAATAGGGATAACTACAGTACTCAACTCATGAGAATGTTGTGAAAATTCCAAACTTCTCCCTAAGTCACTGGGTTCTGGTCCCCAAAACTGAGTCTTCAGTGAAGAATCTGACCTCATACTGGGGATTTCTTCCAGACTCCTAGTGATCATTTTTGATTCTTATTTTTGCGGAGATTGGTGTCACCCTTGCTGTCTGCCTGCTTACTTTCCCCTTGGGAAGCTATGTTGAAATAAATATCTCCAGAGTTTTCTGCCAGTCTGACCCTTCTGGCTCGCTTGCCAACCTCGCCAATCGTGATGATAATGCACCGACTTCTGGCGACTGGGTGCTACCACTTCAGCTGTTATTTTGGTTTCTGTAGTTCCCACTGCTGTCAGTGAGCCCAGGTCTAAAGGCATCTCCCATCACCAACACAGGTAAATGGAGGAGAAGTGCCTCTGTACCTCTCGGTGTTCCTGGAGCCCACCCCGCTGCCAGGGCTCATGTCCCCTCAGGGACTTCCTGGGAACACTGTTGTCTGGTAGGTTTTCTATCTTGTATCCTGTATAAGATAGGCCTGGCTTCTCCAAAGTCTCTCTTGGATTCCCCATGAATTCAACACAGCCTCTCAACTCTGGCTAAAGGAAACTTGAACAGTCCTTGGCCCCAGGCTCCTGGCTTTGGAGTGGGAGCAGCTCCCACTCCACTCTACTCCCAGGAAGTCCCTTTGATTTTGGCTGAGCACCCACTTGGGGCTTCCCTGGTAGCTCAGTTGGTAAAGAATCCACCTGCAATGTAGGAGATCCTGGTTCGATTCCTGGGTCAGGAAGATCCCCTAGAGAAGGGATAGGCTACCCGCTCCAGTATTCTTGGGCTTCCCTGGTGGCTCAGATGGTAAAGAATCCACCTGCAGTGTGGGAGACCTGATTTCAATCCCTGGTCAGGAAGATCCCCTGGAAGAGGGCATGGCAACCCAGTCCAGTATTCTTGCCTGGAGAATCTCATGGACAGAGGAGAATGGTGGGCTACAGTTCATGGAGTTGCAGAGTTGGACATGCTGAGCGACTAACACACGTGGCCTTGTATAAGTGTTGAGACTTTTTTTAAAATCACTACTTGGAAACTGTTCTTTTTCAGAAATCATTCTCATCCAGCCTTGTGACGTTTCCACCTACACACGTGCCTTCAGGAACGCTCCTCCTCAGAGCAGACATGAGGAATCACTAGAGAGGAACAATCATATAAGGAACGTGGAAAACCCTGTAACACAGGCATTTGCAGTACTGAGCAGAAGGTGAAGAGCCTCTGAGTGCAATTACCATGAGAGAGCCTTGGATGCCTAACAGCCATGAGGACTTATCCTGGAGAGAATGCCCCGTTGAATGTCACAGGATTGGCAAGCCTCCCATTTCCCCACATTCCATAAGCTGTGAACACTCACTGCAGAGAAACTTGTGAGCATAAAAAATGGGGGATACCTTTGCTGGCATCTCTCACATTAGGAAAAATATGAAATTTCTGGATGCAAAATCAGGGAGTGGATTAATTTTGGAAAATCTTCCAGTGATTCCTGGCTTTGCTGACTTGTAAGAAGCCACACAAAAGCAGGACCCCAAGAAGGCCCTCAATATGAGATTGTTTCAGCTCTTCTCTGAGTGGCCAGTGAATAATTTAAACTCAGAACAAAAGTGTAAATATTGCGTGTGAGATTACCTGTATCAGGGTCTCATCCTTAGGGTGGGGCACGAGGTCACTGATGTTTTATCTTTTTATTATTACTTAAGTGTAAACATTTATGTCTGTGTCTATACCCTAAAATGGGCTTTCCCAGTGGCCCAGGAGTTAAGAATCCACCTGCCAATGCAGGAGTCACAAGAGATATAAGTTTGATCCCTGGGTCAGGAGGATCCCTTGGAGGAAGAAATGGCAAACCACTCCGGTATTCTTGCCTGGAAAATCCCATCGACAGAAGAGCCTGATGGGCTACAGTCCATGGGGTTGTAAAGAATCAGACACAACTGAGCGATTGAGCACATATACTCAAAACTAAACCTTCAATTATGTTTCATTTAAAAAAAAAAAGAAGAAGAAGAAGAAATCTAGGACATCCTGGCAGTCCAGTGCTTAAAACTTCACCTTCCAAGGCAAGGGGTGCTGGTTCGATCCCTGGTCAGCCAGCTAAAAATCCCACATGCCTGTTGGCCTAAAAAGAAACACATAAAACAGAAGCAATATTGTAACAAATTCAATAAGGACTTTAAAACCAGTTCACATTAAGAAAGTAATCTTTAAAAAAAAAAAAGGGTTTCTGGATTGGGAGCTCGTGGACACCTGTGGCTGATTCATGTCAATGTATGGCAAAACCAATACAGTATTGTAACATAGAATAAAGTAAAAATAAAATTTAAAAAATGAAAAATAATTTTTAAAAAAGTCTGATTTTCGGTCAAAGACTCAGAGGGATGCCTACACAGATTTCTGTACCTCATTACTGGGTAGCTCCTGCCTCTTCTGACTCCCAGGCTCTCGTTATTTTGCAGTGGCTTCTGACTCCGCCGGTAGCAGGCTCTGCTGGAGTCTGCCCTCCACGGCCCTTGGTCCTGGGGGCCCAGGGGATGACAGGGCTGCCTTGCTGGCTGCCCCTTCCTCAGGGCTCCGTCGCTGCGTTCTGTGCTGTCCAGTCTGACGGCTATGCTCTGTATTTTCTCCAGGTCTCTAGTTGTCTACTGCGGGAGAGCCGTCTGACCACTTGCTCCCTGTGGCCGGAAGCAGCAGTCTGGTGTTCTGATGTTGCTACTGGGAATAGGGCTGTTGCTGCCTTTTAAACACTAACTGTCTTGCAATTCTGCCAAACTCTCCTATTAACTTCCCGTGGCTTATCTGGACCTTCTCTTAATAATTTTTAAAATAAACTATTATATGCAAATGAAGATAGTGCTTTGTCTTCCTTTCCAAACCCTATACTTTATTTCTTTTTCTTTTCTTATTTCTTTAGCTAGGCTCCAGAGTACATTTTTGAATGGTTGTGATGATAAAGCATACTCTTCCTTTGTTCTGAGCTTTAGTGTTGATGCTTCTAGAGACCATCCTAATGGTTAGTTAGGATTAATCCCAATCCAAATGCATTAGAATTAGTGGAGCTATAGGCTTTTAAAGTTTCTTCTTGTTCCCAGTTCCATGAGAGTTTTAGAATCACAAGAATGTGTCATTTTGTGACTGTCCTAGGTACTTCTTTTGGGATTTTCCTTTGCTTTCCTATTATTCTTTTAACATGAATATACTTCAGTAATATGTTTTCCTCTTTTGAAATATATATTCCTGGACTAAATCTGCATTATGTTTTTTAATACAGTGTAGAGTCTGATTTGCCAAATTTTTGTTTAAAATGATCATACCTTCATAAATGAGAGTGGTCCATCTTTTCTTTTCTTTCTACTCCCTGGTCCAGCTGGTGAAAAGGATTCCTGTTAATTTTTCAAGTAGATTTGTAGGATTTCCTTATTTTTTCAGTCTCTTAAACTGTTGTTTAAAATAGGTATTTTAAAATTTATTTATTTATTTTAATTGGAGACTTATTACTTTACAACATTATAGTGTTTTTTGCCATACATTGACATGAATCAGCCATGGGTGTACATGTGTTCCCCATCCTGACCCCCTCCCACCCTCCCTCCCCATGCCATCCCTCAGGATCATCCCAGTGCACTGGCCCTAAGCAACCAGTCTCATGCATCAAACCTGGACAGGCGATTTATTTCACATATGGTAATATACATATACATATTAAAAAGCAGAGATATTACTTTGCCAACAAAGGTCCATCTAGTCAAGTCTATGGTTTTTCAAGTGGTCATGTATGGATGTGAGAGTTGGACTATGAAGAAAGTTGAATGCTGAAGACTTGATGCTTTTGAACTGTGGTGTTGGAGAAGACTCTTGAGGGTCCTTTGAACTGCAAGGAGATCCAACCATTCCATCCTAAAGGAGATCAGTCCTGGGTGTTCATTGGAAGGACTGATATTGAAGCTGAAACGCCAATACTTTGGCCACCTCATGCGAAGAGCTGACTCTGGAAAAGACCCTGATGCTGGGAGCGATTGGGGGCAGGAGGAGAAGGGGATGACAGAGGGTGAGATGGCTGGATGGCATTACCGACTCGATGGATATGAGTTTGAGTGAACTCCGGGAGTTGGTGATGGACAGGGAGGCCTGGTGTGTTGTGATTTGTGGGGTTGCAAAGAGTTGGATAAGACTGAGTGACTGAACTGAACTGAATATACATGTTTCAATGCTGTTATCTCAAATCATCCCACCCAGAGCCTTCTCCCACAGAGTGTGTCTCTTTTGCTGTTTTGCATATAGGGACATCATTACCATCTTTCTAAATTCCATATATATGCATTAATATACTGTATTGGTGTTTTTCTTTCTGACTTACTTCACTCTGTAGAACAGGCTCTAGTTTCATCCACCTCATTAGAACTGATTCAAATGCATTCTTTTTAATAGCTGAGAGGAACCAGAGATCAAATTGCCAACATCCGCTGGATCATGGAAAAAGCAAGAGAGTTCCAGAAAAACATCTATTTCTGCTTTATTGACTATGTCAAAGCCTTTGACTGTGTGGATCACAACAAACTGTGGAAAATTCTGAGAGAGATGGAAATACCAGACCACCTGCCTCTTGAGAAATCTGTATGCAGGTCAGGAAGTAACAGTTAGAACTGGACATGGAAAAACAGACTGATTCCAAACAGAGAAAGGAGTACGTCAAGGCTGTATATTGTCACGCTGCTTATTTAACCTATACGCAGAGTACATCATGAGAAACACTGGGCTGGAAGAAGCACAAGCTGGAATCAAGATTGCCGGGAGAAATATCAAGAACCTCACATATGCAGATGACACCACCCTTATGGCAGAAAGTGAAGAAGAACTAAAAAGCCTCTTGATGAAAGTGAAAGGAGAATGGAAAAGTTGGCTTAAAGCTCAACATTCAGAAAATGAAGATCATGGCATCTGGTCCCATCATGGGAAATAGATGGGGAAACAGTGGAAACAGTGTCAGACTTTATTTTGGGGGCTCCAAAATCACTGCAGATGGTGACTGCAGCCATGAAATTAAAAGACGCTTACTCCTTGGAAGAAAAGTTATGATCAACCTAGATAGCATATTCAAAAGCAGAGACATTACTTTGTCGACTAAGGTCCGTCTAGTCAAGGCTATGGTTTTTCCAGTAGTCAGGTATGGATGTGAGAGTTGGACTGTGAAGAAGGCTGAGTGCCAAAGAATTGATGCTTTTGAACTGTGGTGTTGGAGAAGACTCTTGAGAGTCCCTTGGACTGCAAGGAGATCCAACCAGTCCATTCTGAAGGAGATCAGCCCTGGGATTTCTTTGGAAGGAATGATGCTAAAGCTGAAACTCCAGTACTTTGGCCACCTCATGAGAAGAGTTGACTCATTGGGAAAGACGCTGATGCTGGGAGGGATTGGGGGCAGGAGGAGAGGGGACGACTGAGGATGAGATGGCTGGATGGCATCACAGACTCGATGGACGTGAGTCTGAGTGAACTCTGGGAGTTGGTGATGGACAGGGAGGCCTGGCATGCTGCAATTCATGTGTTCACAAAGAGTCAGACAGGACTGAGCGATTCAACTGAACTGAACTGAATATTCCATTGAAAGTGTGGCAAAGTGTACCATTGAAACATTGGATTCTGCTGTCTTTTAAAAGAGAAATCTTTTGATTTCCAACACATTTATTTTTTTAAATGTGTTTTATTTTAACAAAAATTCCTAGGACTTCCCTAGTGGTCCAGTGGCTGAGACTCCATGCTCCCAATGCAGGGGGCCAGGGTTCAATCCCTGGAAGGAGACCTAGATCCCACATGTCACAACTAAAAAAGAATCCCACATACTGCAGTGAAGATCCTGAGTGCCAAAACTGGGACCTGGCACAGCCAAATAAATAAATATTAAAAAGAAAAAAGAATTTCTATTCCCTTGTGATTTGGTGTTGGCAACAGAGAAGCAAGCAAGATGGCCTCAAAGACCCAGGAGTCAGAACAACAGAGAGAGGCTCTCCCTTTCTCTGGGAGGGGTATTGCTTCAAGGTCACCTCCCCAGGGGGTGGCATTCTATTCTCTGGTGGTGATCAGGGAGGGGGCATGGTGGTGGGTGGGTGGTGGCTGCTAGACAAATCTCCCTTAAGTACCAGATGCATCCCTCACAACTCCTGTCCAGCTGTTTTGCCTCCCCTAAAAGCCAGGCACCCAAGCCTTCTCTGTTTGTACCACACACACCTGATGGTTCTTTCTTTTGCTCCACACAAGATATGACTAGGAGATCCGGTGCCCCCGCTGGAGAGGAAAGTGCCAGGTGTCCAGGGGGCGTCAGCGGCCCCAGTGTGGTGCTCTGTGAGGTGATGAGAGACTAGGAACCATGTGTCTTCCTTTCTGTGTGTGTGTGTGTGTTTTGTTTTTCTGGATTTTGCTTTGCAATGTGACACTGTGAAAGGTGTTCCAAGTTCTATGTTTAATTGTCTTCTGCTGGAAATCTTTGTATTTTTACTGTCTTCAAATCTGTTGGTATAAAGTTGCATGCAGCAGTCTCACAGTTTCTAAATAAATCCACTCCACTATGCCATCATTCTAGCCCCATTTTTATTCCTTGCTTGTTTTTGTATCTCTTTTTTCCGTTTAAATGATCAGTGTTATTTTACTGACTTTTTAATCAATTGGCTTTTGAGTCTGTTGATTCTTTTTATTGTTTATTTTTCATCTTATTAATATCCGCTTTTATGTTTTTATTTTCTTTTATATTTTTAGGCTTGAGTGCCTTTCCTGTTAACTTGAAACAAAACTCATTTGTTTAAGAACTCTATTTTTAATAAATGCATCAAGGCTATAATTTATACCCCAAGTACCAGTTTAGCTATATCCTTCAAGTTTTGCAATATATAGTATTTTCATGCTATTCAGTTTTAGATACTCTATAATTTTCATTGTGAATTTATCCATAATCCATGAGTTATTAATAAATGCATGCTCAAGTGTCCCCATTTCTGGGGGAGGAAAAAGTGTTATCTACAAAGTTCTTTTATTGTTAATTTCCAGTTTTATTGCTTTATGCTTAGTAAACATGATTTGCGTTTTATTGATTCTCTGAAATTTATTATAAATTTCTTTTCAATTTAATGCTTAATCAAGTCTATAAAATCTTCGTTGTGTTCTTGAAAATAATATCTATTGTCTGTTTGGAGTCATGGAAGATTTTATATAAATTCTGTTCATTTTCATTTTATTGGTTGTAATTTTTATCTTGCACGCTGAAGGCAAATTTCTAATACAGAAGTGCTGAAATCTCTCTCAAGGTTTAAAGTTCAGTATATTTTGAGACGGCATGGTTAAGGCATACAAATACGTGATTCTTCTGATTGGGTTGTTCCTATTAGCAAAATAGAATAATATATTGGAGAAGGAAGTGGCAACCCACTCCAGCGTTCTTGCCTGGAGAATCCCAGGGATGGCGGAGCCCAATGGGCTGCCGTCTGTGGGGTCGCACAGAGTCAGACACGACTGAAGCGACTCAGCAGCAGCAGCAGCAGTGTCCTTCCTTATCCCCCTAATATCTTTCTGCTTTACTTCTTGTGAATAGCATATATCTGCTGGTTTTTCCTTTCTTGGCTGTGCTGCGTCTCCGTGCTGCACGGGCTCGTCTCTGGCTGTGGCAGGCGGGGGCTGCCCTCGGGTTGCCGCCTGCAGGCTTCAGCGCTGCGCTGACTTCTGCTGTGGAGCACAGGTTCCAGGACACGTGGGGCTCAGCAGTGGCAGCGCGCGGGCTCCGGAGCACAGGCTCAGCAGTTGCGATGCATGGACTTAGTTGCTCCGCAACCTGTGGGATATTCCCTGAGGGGATCGGACCTATGTCTCCTGCATCGGCAGGCAGATTCTTTACCTCTGAGCCACTAAGTCCTGCTTTTTGCTTTAAATTCTCTTTCGTCTAATAGTAATATTGCTATCCTTTTATTGCAACATTTGTAAGGCACATCTTCTCCTGTCTTTTTATTTAAACATTTTTGTGCAGTTTTATGTCTCCTTGTGTTTCTTTTAAGTAGTATTAGCTACAATTTAAACTGCTTTTACCTGCCAATCCCTATCTTTTAACTGACAAGTCTAACCCATTTAGGTTTATTGAGATTTATGATACGTTTGGACTAATTTCTCCCATCTTATGTTGATTTTCTACTTACCTTCTTTCCTCTTTTCATTTTTGTCTTCTTCTTTTTATTGAATTAATGATATTTTATATAGTCACATTCTCTTCTTTTTCCCCTCTATTGATGAGTCATATGTTATATTTTTATTAACCTAGTGATTGCCAATAAAGTTTTCACTTAACCATAAGTGTTTTTTTTTCCTAGAAAAATTTACAGTAATTCACTGTATCCTATTTCAAATTATGGCAAGAATTTTGTCATACTTATGCCCCTGAAAAACCCTGCAGTTTCATTATTATCCTTAACACTTCATATTTTATCCTCTTTTTAAAACACAGACACACAAATTACTTCTATAGTCAACAATAGGCTATACTTCCTGCTGTATTTATATTAATTTCTGGGCTCATCTTCCCTGTAAGTATGCCATTGTACCTCCTGCACCCAAACTTTCCTTGCTGAATGTATCAATGCTCTTAGTGAAATGTGACAGAAAATGCCTTTAACTTATTAAATAAAATGAATTTATGTAAAAGATATTAGGATATATAGAATGGATAAACAGTAAGTTCCTACTGCATAGTTCAGGGAACTATATCCAATATCCTGTGATAAACTATAATGGAAAAGTATATGAAAAAAGCAGAGAAGGCAATGGCACCCCACTCCAGTGCTCTTGCCTGGAAAATTCCATGGGTGGAGGAGCCTGGTGGGCTGCAGTCCGTGGGGTCGCTAAGAGTCGGACATGACTGAGCGACTTCACTTTCACTTATCACTTTCATGCATTGGAGAAGGAAATGGCAACCCACTTCAGTGTTCTTGCCTGGAGAATCCCAAGGACGGGGGGAGCCTGGTGGGCTGCCGTCTCTGGGGTTGCACAGAGTCGGACACGACTGAAGTCACTTAGCAGTATATGAAAAAAGAGTATATGTATATATATGTGTGTGTGTGTATGTGTGTATATATATATACACACATACACATATAGCTGACTCACTTTGCTGTACAGTGGAAATTAACACAAATGAACACATTGTAAATCAACTATACTTCAAGTACTGAAAGATATACACAGTCATGTGTAAAATAGTGGGAAGTTGCTAGATAACACAGGGAGCTCAGCCTGGCACTCTGTGATGACCTAGAGGCGTAGCATGTATGGGGGAGAGGGAAGCTCAGGAGGGAAGATATATATATATATATATGTATATATCATATATTTAATTGTGACTAGTTCATGTTGTTGTACAGCAGACACCAATACAAAACTGTAAAGCAATTTCCCACCAATTAAAAAATGAAGTTGAAAACTAAATCAACTATATTTGAGTAAAATTACAAATACATTAGGAAGGAGGAGGAGGCCACAAGGAAGCCAAGTTTCCAGGAATCATGGACAAAACCATCCTAAGAGCTGATCAGATGGGAAAACTGCCTCTGCTGCCCCCAGCAAATGCTGAATAGGGCAGTTTCCGCAGCAGCCAGGTGTGCGAGGACCCAGAGCTGGCTGCAGCTGCTGCCTCTCAGACTGTCCCCCTGAAGGATGTCACCTTGGGAGTCCACCCCCAAGACGTACTTCCCTGCTATAGGATGGGGTATGTACACAATTTTGCAGAATTCTTATGGACAGGAGATTTGTATCTTCTCCTCCATCTACTTATTAATTCAATCATTTATATCAGCATGGATTCATGGGTATTTATCATCTACTTTGTATTATAATTCAAAACTACTTAGACCTGGGTTCAGTCTCTGGGTTGGGGAGATCCCTGGGAGAAGGGAAAGGCTACCCACTCCAGGATCTGGCCTAGAGAATTCCATGGAGAAGTCCATGGGGTCACAAAGAGTTGGACACGACTGGGCGGCTTTCACCTTATTTTCTTGTTTGAATTGCTCCAGCTTGGGCTATAAGGAGATCTTTCACTTGGTTCTTGTGCTTCTTTGACAAATTTATTTATTATGTTGGTGCTTCCTTACCCTCTGGCTCTGCAAAATGCTCACGTTCATCTTGGTATTTCCTGCTGCAGGCTTGGAATCACATTTCTAAGGAGCCTTGGTTCATGGTTTGGAGAATGGTAGAAGCCTGACATTCTGCAGTCCATGGAGTCCCAAAGAGTCAGACATGACTTAGCGAATGAACAACGATGACAACAATTAGAACCTAAGATATGGGGGTGACGTGAACTGTTCCAACACCTTTTAGAACCTGTCTTGGGACTGAAAGTGAATGACAACAATGATTTCTAATCATAACTCCGTGTTTAGTGTTAGGACTTAAAGACAGACACTTTTCTCTTCTTCAGTAGCAGCATTAAACAGCAAGCTAACACCATTGGGAGGCACAGGATTTTCTACCAGGACACAGCAGCTAGTTGTGTTTCTTATGTAGCGACCATGTAACATGTACATTTGTGAGAAAGATACTCACAGTTTTGGGTGAGAATTGCTTGAGAACAACAGTTAATGGTCACAGCTTAGCATCTTTGTTCTGACAGAAGGTTAAAAAAAAAGTTGTTTAAGGTCAATGATGGGCTCCCCTGATAGCTCCGTTGGTAAAGAATCCACCTGCAGTGCAGGAGACCTGGGTTCTATTCCTGGGCCGGGAAGATCTGCTGGAGAAGGAATAGGCTACCCACTGGAGTGTTCTTGGGCTTCCCTCATGGCTCAGTTGGTCAAGAATCCGCCTGCAATGCGGGAGACCTGAGTTCGATCCCCTGGAGAAAAGGAAACGCTACCCACTCCAGTATTCTGGCCTGGAGAATTCCAAAGACTGTATAGTCCGTGAGGTCGCAAAGAGTCGGACACGACTAAACGAATTTGACTTCATTTCAAGGTTAGTGATACTGGAGCAGGCAAAGGGGAAATCTGAGTGAGGGTCTCCTACAGCACATAGAATTTAGGGACCTTTCCTGTGCTGTCCTAGAGAGGAAAGGACAGTCAGAAGATGCTGCAGGGAGAGATGGGAGTGCTGGCCACCCGGGGGTGGACGGAGACACTGCTGTCTCAGAGAGAGGACGGGGCAGCTCCAGGGGTGAGGGGGACATTTGGTAAAGTAAGCGGGTTCATAAAAGACAGGCCTGCGGAAGCGCCGTTACGCAACTTACGAAAGCGCCCTCCAGACGAGGCAGCCGCTCAAGCAGGCGTGCTGGGCGGGGCTACAGGAATAGCCGTGGACGCCTCCGGTCATCTCCAAAGGTCATGGGCCAGGTCACATATGCCCCATTTCTGGGCCCCTCAGCCTGCCTGACACCCGTGTGTTCACTTTCACTCTGGAGGAAAGGACGTGCACACAAAGTTAGTCCCAGTGCGGAGCACGGCAGCAGAAAATGTGAGCTGGGAGGGGTTCTGGAAGGGCGAAGGGCATGAGCTGGATGCAGGAGGTGTCCACTGAGAGCTCCCGGAGGAAGCTGACGTGAGAAGGACGTGCAGGTGGGATGCGGAGAAGCCAGGAGTGCTGAGTGTGGGATGCGGCGATGCAGAGCCGCCATCTCAGGCGGCAGGTGGATGCCTGTGGGACAGGGTCCACCTGCCACGGGGGCTGAGTGAACGCCATTCAGAAAGCATCTCTGTCCTCAAGCAAAGGGCAGAGGCTGAGGTTCAAAGCATCTTGGGTGAAACAGATCAACTCGCAACAAGAAAGCATTGGCCTGGGGAATGCCAGAATCCTGGGCTCACACGCAAGCAACGGGACCTTAGACAGTTAATTAACCTATCTGGCCCTTGGTCTTCTCATTTGATAATGAGATCATTTTTAGGTCCTCTCCTGAGTCAATAATTCTCATTTTTGACTCCATGATCCAACACTATACTGGCAATTTCTCTCCCAAGATGCAAGCCATAGGCCAAGGGTCATCATCTTGAAGCAGGAGGGTCTTGGTCCTGGGTCACACCAGTCTCCAAGGGGCTTACTTTTTAGAATTCCTCATGTGGTTCCAATAAACGTCCAGAATTAGGAATCACTGCCTGAAGGCAGTGGTTCTCCAGCTTGAGCATGCCATCAGAATATATCTGGAAGGCTTTTGGGACATGAGACACTGGGTCCCTCCTCAGCTTTTCTGACTCAGTAGGTCCAGAGTGAGACCTGAAATCTGACATCCTAACAATCTCCCCAGTGATGTGCTGATGGCTTGTCATTTGGACATTAAATGGAAACACTTTTTGTTACTAAGTAACAGAGCAGGATGGTGTTTTTGTATCTTTGTTTCTTTGTATCTTTCTTCCTTCCTTCCTTCCCTTCTTTTTTTTAAACTCAATATAGGGAAACTAAAGAACGTGTGCTACATGTTATTGCTAGCACCCAAAATCCCAGTCAAGGTGATCTTGATCTGAATCTCAAGGAGTGACTTAATAACTGCAGTTTAATTATACCTGCCCTGAGGAAAGCCGTGAAAGCAGGTGAGGATTGGGTGTAGGGAGAATAGAAGGAGGTGGACCACACAGAGGTTGGCTGTGTGTGTGGCGATCACTGAACAGGATGGAGGGGGGGTTGCACCTGGAGCTCACAGAGGGATGCCCAGACTTCACATGGTCATCTCACGATTGGTTCACCATTGCTCTTGTCCATCACTCGGTCATGTCCGAGTCTCTGCTACTCCATGGACTGCAGCACACCAGGTTTCCCTGTCTTTCACTCTCTCCTGGAGTTTGCTCAAAATCATGTCCATTGAGTTAGTGATACAATCCAGCAGTCTCATTCTCTGTCTTCCCCTTCTCCTCCTGCCCTCAGTCTTCCCCAGCACCAGGGTCTTTTCCAGTGAGTCGGCTCTTCACATTAGGTGGTCAAAGCACTGGAGCTTCAGCATCAGTCCTTCCAGTGAGCATTCAGGGCTGGTTGCCTTTAGCATTTGCTGATTTGATCTCCTTGCAGTTTGTCACTGGTGAGTGCCCCTTTGTGCTGGACACTGGGCTAGGTGCTAGATTTAGGCAAGCACTAAGATATACTTGGTCTCTAGCGGGCATGATGGATGATCAAACAAGTAATTATGATAATGAGAGGTTATGACCAAGCATTTGCAGGAAGGTGTGGGGTCACATTGTAACCAAGCTGATTATCATCATTGTCAGTCCTTTAGAGAGGAGAACTGAGATGGATGAGTGGGTGGCTAGATGGAAGGATGAGTAGATGTGTGGATGAATGAATGGACAAACAGAAGGAAAGAAAAAAGGAAAAGGGAAGGAAAAAAGGCTGATCCAAAAGTCAACAGCAGAATGTCCTTCAGTCCTGCATCCATTAAGCACATTTTTCACGTCTGCTGAACCCCACAGTTGAGCCCCTACTGTGGAGGCTCAACTATCCTTGTGCCTGTGCATCTTATGCTTTATCTTTTTCCTTCTGTTTGGTTGTAAAAATCACCACATAAAATTCACCATGTCAGCCATTTAAAGTATATAATTGAGTGGCATTTAATGTATTTATAATGTTTCCCAATCATCACCACTTCCTGGCTCCAGATCATTTCATCACCCTCAAATAAACCCCACCCCATTAAGGCAGTCACTCTCATCCCTCCATCTCCCAAGCTTCCTGTCAACCACAATCTGCTTTCTGCTTCTATGTATTTGCTTATTCTGGACTTGTCACGTAAGTGGAATCACATCATCCATGTTTCTGTAACTGGCTTCCTTCTCTCACCAAGCATCGTGTTTCCAAGGCTCATCTGTGCTGTAGCTCGTGTCAGGACCTCATTTGTTTCCTGACTGAATAATATTTCACTATGTGGGTGGACCACGTTTTGTCTGTGCGTTCATCAGTGGATGGGCACTTGGGTTGTTTCTACCATTTGGCGATTGTGAATAGCGCTGCTGTGAACGTTCACATACAAGTTGCTGTGTGAACACGTGTTTTCACTTCTCTTGGATATATACTTCTAAGTGGAGAGAGTGGTAATTCTACGTTTAACTTACTGAGGAAGGTTCTATTTTTTTAAATGCACTTCAAATTTAATTCTGGGTATGAAAGTCTGGCAGATAAGGCCGAGGATCTGTGCTCCATGGTGGGGGTGTGACAGACCCACCTCTGCAGGGTATGCCTCTCTCCCAACCCACCTTCTGTGGGCACATCCCTAGCTCAGCAAGACACACCTGCCGTCAGCCAGCTGCTGCCCAGGCTCACAGCTGAGTAGCGGGCCTTAGGAGGCTAGTTCTTGTCCAGCTGCATATGTGGTCCATGCTCATGAAGCATCTTTTAGCGCTGTATATTTCAGTGAATGCTGCCCCGTGTTTTGAAGGGAATGAATGAGATATCAACTGACATCAGACAAGCTATTTACCAAGTGAAGTAAAAATTCCCTTCCAAAGAGTGTTCGAAGCATCTTTTGTAGGAAAGTGGTATGAGATGCTTAGGACAGAAAAAAAGATTGAAAACATTTATCATGACAACTTCCAGACTTCTTTCTAGACGAAATGTAATACAGATAACGAGTTTACTGCCGTATTCAGGTGGGGGTGAGTACCACCAATTGAATGTGATGACTCCTTTTATCTCCTCTTGGGGAGGCAGTGGGGGTGTGCTATGTCACCCCATTCCTTGGCAGGAGAAGGTACACAGTGTTCGTCTTCTCTCAAAAGCACAGAGTTTCTGGCAACATATGGGCAGCGAAACTCACTCAGGCCTCAGCCCTGCCGTTTAAATTACTCCCTGACTGGCTACCGACAGAGGCCCCTGGGGTCCACACTGCTACTGACTCCCTCCATGCTCCTGCAAGCTCATCATCCACACAGCAGCTGCTGCTCCTCACAACGGGTGGGGCTGAGGGGCCAGGGCCTGGCTGCTGGCATCCCAGCTACCAGAGCAGGCCACAGTCTTTCGTGGAAGTCTAAGTGCAACATTTATCAAGACAGAGAAGCACATATGGCCTTCTTCTGTTTAGGGATGACTTCTGCCCAGGAGGCTTCATCAGACCTATCGCCAGGGGACCGCTGGCCCAGAGAGACAGGTGCAGAGCAGGGCATCGCAGGAGTTGTGCTGGCGGGAGCTGAGAGGGGCTCTTTTGGGCAGGGGGCATGTGCCCAGGGCTTGGAGGGCATGCTGACACCAGGCTCCTTCACTGAGCCAGGTTAGTTCATAGCAGAGTCCAGTCCCAGTGACATCCATGTGGGTGCTTCTGAGCTACAGCAATGACTCAAGAGGTATTTTATAGAGTACATAACAAAATTTCCAAATCATAGCTTCAACCAAAAGCCACACTCATTTTCTTTGACATGTAGGAAGCACTTTGTTGTTGTTCAGGCACTAAGTCACATCCAACTGTTTGCAATCCCATGAACTGCAGCACGCCAGATCACTCTGTCTTTCACTCTCTCCCCGAATTTGTTCAAACTCATGTCCTTTGAGTCAGTGATACCATCCAACCGTCTCATTCTCTGTCATTCCCTTCTCCTCCCACCTTCAATCTTTCCAGCATCAGGGTCTTTTCCAGTGAGTCAGCTCTACACATCAGGTGGCCAAAGTATTGGCGCTTCGGCTTGAGCATCAATCCTTCCAATGAATATTCAGGGTTGATTTACTAGAGAGCTATATTAAAACATGGATAACTAAGTGCAAAGATGCATTGTATGTAAATATGATTGCTGAGTATGTGTATAATAAAGTAGTGGTTCTCAAATACGCTAGAGTATTGTCTTACCTGGGGAACTTGCTAAAACTATCTAATCACAGCTTCATCCAATTCCCTTAATCAGAATCTGTGGGGGAAGTTGAGAACAGGGTTGCCATGCACAGTTGTGACGTTTGCACACTGCACAAAGTCAGCTGGTGAAGAAGGCCATTAGGGGCTGAAATCCAGGACACCATTACCTTGCCCACAATGTGCACTGGCTCAAGGCTGAAATCAAGCAGAAAAGGGGACATTTTTTAAGGATAACACACAAAAAGACTCTGTGTGCATTAGTTAACACCTCATATGGGGTTGTATTAAGAAAACAAAGCTGCCTGGCTAACTTTGAAGCACAATCCAGTTTGAGCACCTTTTGGTCTATAAAGCAGTGTTCACATTCACTGGATTACTTAGAAAAAGCCCTTTAGAGGACATTCTTGAGAGATTTAAAGGATATCCTCCTGCATTGCTGAATGATGTATTTAAGGAGATCTTTTCTATTTTACTTTTCCAAGAGGGTTTCCTTTTAAATTTGATGAACAACCATGGGGGAAAAAAAAAAAAACCCTAGTGAGAACAAGAGTTATTTAGTGATCATTCTATACTTCAGTTATCAAAGTGGTAACATCTTGCAAATGCACATGAATTATCAGCAGTTTCACCGGCACTTCAGGCAGAAGTGAGCAAATCAAAGAAGATTGGCTGTAATTCTTCTTCTAGTGCTATCTGTCCGTGGCATGTGACCTCGGAGGTGATGTAGCTGTTTCAACGGCATCGCTCTGTAACAGAGACAACGATCTAGCATAGGTTGTGTGCTTTGCTCGGGGTACACAGAGAGTTGGACTTGACTTGGAACCACGTGTCAACCTGTCTTCAATGGAGATGAGCATCTCTGTGAGTCTGTTCTGAGCTGGATGCTATGTCAAGTGCCAAGGCACGCTCAGATGTCCAAGGCAGAGCTGGTGTCTTCAAGGAGCTCATAGCCCCAGTATATGACGCCAATCTGTGCAAGGACTGCAGCATAAACACCAAGCCTGATATCACACACATCTTGTTCTAATTGAAGCCCTAGATTTTGTCATCACTTCCTCAGAAGTTCACATGGATGAGAAAATGTTCCTACTGGATGGATGAAGTGGCCACTTTCCTTGCTACCTGGGAGAGGCTACAAAATCCTGACACCCCTGAAAATGTCATGGCATTCATTACTGCTGTCTTTGAGGAATCATCTTGGGAATTTGCTTATTCACTTGAATATATGTTCTACCTAATTATGATAGTACAAAAGTAATTTTGGTAGGCTGGGCCACCAAAAAGAATATTTCATGAGTCTCTGAATTTCCACTGGAAGGAAAGAAGGAAGGAAGGAATGAGGGAAAACTTCTCTTGGTGAAGTTTGGGATTCTAGAATGAGGGACTCAAAGAGAGAGCCCACAGGCCAGCACACAGCAGGCAAATTGCTCATCATTTCAGTGTGTGAACTGAACCTGGGATGCAAAGAAAAATAAGATTCCTTCTCTTGTCTCAAGGACTTCAGTCTGCCTAACCCATCTGGTGGGAAAGACAGGCAGGGAAACCAAATTGCACCGCTGTGTGATAAATGTCTCAACAGAAGGGTGAGCATAGGGCAGACTGGCAGATGGCATGATGGCAACAGGGGAGATGTCTGGGAACTTTCTCATACAAAGAACACCTGAGCAGGGCATTCAAAGATGAAAGATACATTTTCCAGGTGGGCAAGGAAGCCTCAGTGCTAATTGATTTTACAGCCAACCTAGGCTGTCCTTTAAAACAGGTCTTCTCGAAAGGTAATACTCATGGGACAGAAAACTAGTTCAGATGCACGTTCCGAGCCATAGGTCTGGGGTGGGGTCCCAGCTCCTGGACCACACCTCGAACAAGGAGCGTTTACTTAAGTGACTGCTGTGGGTGAAGGCTGAGCAAAGCTGCCAAGTGCAACTGCTCTTGGAAGTTCAGGGCACAGAGGTGAACAAGACCAAGATTCTCTCTGTCTTCCTGGGCCTTAGAGTCTGAGGACAAAGAGAGAGAACAAAGCCCAGCGTCATTTCAGTTTGGTCTAGACTCTTCGGCAAAGCCTGAGCTCATGATAACTTTCTTTTCTCTCGCAAGTATGCTTTGTCTCTAAATGCTCCTGGCCTTGGGTGTCTCCTGTCTTCTGCTCTCCTGGCGTCTCAGGGAGCCTTGGAAACTGACATCCCTGGGATTAACACTTCTCTGCTTGTCATATAAAAATAACTTTGCTTTGATTTGGTTCTAATTCAGTGGGTGCTTGAAAGGTGCTCTGGGAATAAACAAGCACAATTCAAGTGTCACCCATCCTGCAAAAGTTTACTACATTCACGCTACTAACCCCAGAGACGTGGGCTTAGGCAATGGGCTCTGGCCTGAAGTCACTTATAGGAAAATTGGTAAACTCAGCAAGTGAAGTCATAAGTTTAAAAAATGTCTACGTGGTGTATTTCTAACTTTCATTTCTTTACTGTTTGCAGTTAATGTTCATGTCCTGCTATGCAGTCACTTATATGCACATTTCAATAATTTTTTTAGACTTTCCTGGATGTACAGTTTAAACAACAAAAAGCCAATTTAAAATGCATATGCATTCTAGGACCTCAGAGGAGAGAAGGGTCATTTCTGGGAGTTAGATGTGGCAAATGAAGGTAGATGGGTTATTCCAGAAAGGTTGGCTCATCCTAGTCAGACAAGGCTTTCTTCTGCTCTTCGAACTTGCCTATTTAAGCAACCCTTCCCCCTTCACTAGGGCAGGGTCAGCTACCTGGAAACCTCTCTGCATCCTCCTGCCATCTCTTCTGCTTACTAACTTTTCTTCTGGGTCCTCCTTCTTGACCAGCCATTTCCTGGGACATGAGACTTTTGCTCCTAAAATGAGGACAGTGCTTGTCAACCGGGTCACTGGCCATCTTGGGCAGGGTTCCCCTGACACGTCCCTTGGCAGCACGTACTGAATTGCACATCCTTGGTCTGTGTCCTCCTTACACAGAAGCAGCAGCTCCAGAAGGCCAGCCCTGGCCTGGGTCCACGGTGCCCCACACAGCATGTAGCAAATGCTCATGAACACTTGCATGGAATCCTGGTCCTTGAACCCTCTTGGAAAGGGATCAGGTGTTTATCAAGTAGACAGGGAAGGGATGAGGCTGTGGATTTGGGGAGTGGCAGGTGCAAAGGCCCAGGGGCATCAAGATGGATGATCTGAAGGGGCCAAACTGTTCTCCACTGTTCCTAGGATGTGAGAGGGCTGAGACACATGCTCAGAGGAACTCCAGGAGAGAGGAATGCGGACAGAATAAGGAGAGCTGTGAAGATGCTGGATCAGGAAGCCTGGACTTGTTTCTGCACACTGGCATCAAAATCGTGGATCACTTCAAGCAGGGGTTCAGTTCAGTCGCTCAGTCGTCTTTGACTCTTTGTGACCCCATGGACTGCAGCATGCCAGGCCTTGCTATCCATCACCAACTCCCAGAGTTTACTCAAACTCATGTCCATTGAGTCAGTGATGCCATCCAACCATCTCATCCTCTATCATTCCCTTCTCCTCCCACCTTCAATCTTTCCCAGCATCAGGGTCTTTTCCAGTGAGTTGGTTCTTCGCATCAAGTGGCCAAAGCATTGGAGTTTCAGCTTCGGCATCAGTCTTTACAATGAACATTCACAACTGATTTCCTTTAGTATGGACTGGTTGGATCTCCTTGCAGTCCAAGAGACTCTCAAGAGTCTTCTCCAACACCACAGTTCAAAAGCATCAATTCTTCGGTGCTCAGCTTTCTTTATAGTCCAACTCTCACATCCATACGTGACTCCTGGGAAAATCAAAGCTTTGACTACATGGACCTTTGTTGGCAAAGTAATGTCTCTGCTTTTAATATGCTGTCTAGGTTGGTCATAACTTTCCTTCCAAGGAGTAAGCGTCTTTTCATGTCATGGCTGGAGTTAAATTCGCGCTTTTTAGATATCGTTCTGACTGCACCGGGTCAGAAGGAGAGCAGTGAGAAGGCCCTTCAGCCAGTGTAGCGCAGGGGGTGGAGTGGGTGGGATGCTTGACTTGACTTGAATGAAGGGCTTCCTAGGTGGTGCTAGCGGTGGCGAACCTGCCTGTCAATGCTGGAGACATAACACAATAATTTCCATCCCTGGGCTGGGAGGATCCCTGGAGGAGGAAATGGCAACCCACTCCAGTAGTCTGACCTGGAGTGGATGGAGTAACGTTCCAGAAACATCCAGGGGCCTATGATTTCTGGACAGCCATCTATCCTTCCAACTCCTCCAGCATCTTAGGGCAAGGAAAGAGACCCACAATTGCCTAAGGTCATCCCTGAACTCTGTTATACACAGAATCCCAAATAAGAAAACTGAATCCCAGAGAAGGAATTTTCCAAGTGAACTCTTGTTTCCTGGAGGACACTCTGCCTCTGTTCTTTTGCTCCAGTCTGGACTGCGGGTCTTCTCAGACTGCTATATAAAGCATGTAAGAAGGAATCTTAACAAACATTTGACAGATCACCCAAAATACATAGCTTCAGGTCCCACAAAACCTGTATCCTCCCCTGCTCACCACTTAAGATGGAACACTTTGGCACTACTCTTGTTTTCAGAGGTTTCTCTCCTATCTGAATTTTTTTCCCTCTGGTATCTAACTCTAAATTAGTTACATAACGGGGCAATGTGCAAAAGATGTTTTCTTATTCAACTTATTTTCCCTGTCAAGAATAAAAAGAGCTCTGGCCAAGAGGGAAAAAAAGAAGTACTCAGGAGCCTAATTAAGCCATGCTGTGGACTTGGCTGCAGGGGAAGGTGGCAAAGGGGAGGGAACAAGGGCTGCACCCAGATTTCTCACTGTGGAGTTGAGGGAACAAGGTGAGGAACAGATCTGAGGAGGAGAGAAGTGTGGCCTGGGCAGCTGTCTTGGGTACCAGCTGGTATCAGGTCACCTGATATGTGACCTGACACGTGGTTAGCTCTGTGGGTTTGGAGCTTGGGTTAGAGTTCTGGACCAGAGTGAGGCTAGACCGTGACCAGCTCAAGATGTTCATTAAATGTGAAGACGGGCTTCCCCAGTGGCTCGGCGGTAAAGAATCCGCCTGCAACGCAGGGGACGTAAGAGACACGGTTCAGTCAAAGGGCCAGGAAGATCCCCTGGAGGAGGGCATGGCAACCCACCCCAGTATTCTTGCCAGAAAAATCCCACGGACAAAAAATGTTAGTGGGTCATGATCTGTGGAATCACAGAGTCCGACTGGACTAAAGCAACTGAGCAGGGCACTCAGTGGAGGAAAGAGCCCAGGGAGACTGTGAAGAGGAAAAAGGGTGATCAGGAGATGGAGGAGAGAGGAAGGGAAGGAGGGCCAGAGAGAGAGCTGTTTGGAATAATCAGAGACTTGTAAGAAGGCAGCGCTTCCAGTTCTGGGTTCTGCGCGTGCACGGCGCTGGATCAGGGACGATGCTGGAGGACGGCCGAGGAGCTTTGGGAGGTGCTCCAGCGGTCGCCACCGTGGAGACAGGGGTTCCTATGATTAACCACACCGTCCCTAGATTCTTCTCCCACAGTGACTGTGGACAGAGCGGGACAGGCGGCTGAGGTCCACTCCTGGAGGGATCGCCCATGGGGAGCTCCGGTTCTGTCTCAAATGGAATCACCGGAAGATGCTGTCACTTCTAAGCCAGAGCCGCGGGAGATGCTCCTTCCTGCCGGCCGGCTCTTCTGCCAGATCGGATTTCCGCTCAAGCAGACAGCAGGCCCTGTGGTCCTGCCGGCCCTGGCTGCCCTGGCTGGATTCTCACGGATCTCAGGCTGCTTCCGGGTCTGTAATCTCTGGGCCTCTGACCTTAGGTTCTGGCAGGGGCCGTCGCAGTGCGGCGGTGTCTTTTGTAAAGCTCCTGATCATCATCATTTCAGTGCGCACTCAGTGATTCCATTCACCGAGCAGCAGCCCAGCGCCTGCTTTGTTAGACTCTAGGTGCAGAGGGACAACAGCGCGATCGTGACCCCTGACCAGCAGGCCCGGCCTGGCCTACTGGCCAGTACGCCGCTCCCAGGATTTTGCTGTAAAGAGGCTGTCTTAGCCTGAAACTGTTGGGTTGTGAGAAGCAGAGATCCATTTGAGTTGAGAGAACAGGGCATTCGTGGGGATGCAGAGGATGCTGGGAGAACCGACTGGCAAGTCACTGGCCACGCGTGACCAGCCTGCCCACTGGCCTCTGCCCTCTCTGCATGCCGGATCCACCTCCTGCTCTCCAGCCAGTCTCCTCTGCTGGCTCCCGGTCTGTGCTCCTGCCGAGCTTCGCTCAGCATCTGTCTGGCGATGCTAGGTGCCAGCTCCTGACCTCAGCTCTACATGAATTGCTTGCTGCTGCCGTGAAATTCATATTACATAAAATTACCTGCTTAAATGGTACAACTCTGTGGCATTGGTATACTCACAATGTTGTACAACTGCCACTTCTTCCTAAATCCAAAACATTTTCATCTTCTTGAAAGAAAATCCCTGGAATTCCATGGCAACTCAGTGGTTAGGACTCCATGCTTTCACTGCTGAGGACCAGGCTCAATTCTTGGTCAGGGAACTGAAATTCCACACGCTGCATAGCTTGGCCAAACACAAACAAAGAGAAAATCCTATACCCATTTCTATGGACAAAGGGGAAGTGTGTATGCTCAGTTGTTAAGTCGAGTCTGACTCTTTGCAACCCCATGGACTATAGCCCACCAGGTCCCTCTGTCCATGGGAATCTCCAGGCAAGTATACTGGAGTGGGTTGCCATTCCCTTCTCCAGGGGATCTTCCCATCCCAAGGATGGAATATGCATCTCCTGCCTTGGCAGGTGAATTCTTTACCACTGAGCCATCTGGGAAGCCCCTAACGATAAATACCTTCACCTGGGTCAGGAAGATCCGCTGGAGAAGGGATAGGCTACTCACTCCAGAATTCTTGGGCTTCCCTTGTGGCTCAGCTGGTAAATAATCTGCCTACAATGCAGGAGACCTGGGTTCAATCCCTGGGTTGATAACATCCCCTGGAGAAGGGAAAGGTTACCCACTCCAGTATTCTGGCCTGAAGAATTCCATGGACTGTATAGAGTTGGACACGACTGAGCGACTTTCACTTCACTAAATTCATATGTTGAAACTTGATACTCCTGATGATATGAGGGGGTGGGGCTTTGAGAGGGGATCTCTGTCCTTATAAAAGAGACCCCAGAGAGATCCCTTGATCTTTCTGCCCTGTGAGGTCACATAGAAGACAGTCTTCTATGAGAAAGCAGGCTTTCACCAGACACCAAATCTTCCAGCACCTTGTTCTTGGACTTCCAGCTTCCAGAACCAGGAGAAACAAATTTCTGTTGTCTCGAAGCCACCATTTGATGACTTTCTTGTTACAGCAGCCCCCAAAGACCAAGATGCCCATCAACAGTTATTCTCCCTAAACCCTCTCCCCCAGCCCCTAGCAATCACCAGTCTGTTTTCTGCCTCTGTGGATTCACCTATTCTGGAAATTTCTCATAAGTGGAAACATGTAATATGTGCTCTTTGTCACTGGTTTCTTTCATTAGCATAATATGTTGAGGTTCATCCACATTGTATCATGTATCAGTACCTCATACCTTGTTATGACTGAACAATATTTCATTGTATAAGCACAACTTTTAAAGGAATGACATAGACTGAGGACATAACAAACTAATTAGAACCAAGCAGGTCAATGATGGCAAGATGCTGCGCCTCAGAATATGGTCATTATAACACAGCAAGGGGATCCAACCAGTCCATCCTAAAGGAAATCAGTCCTGAATATTCAGTGGAAGGACTGATGCTGAAGCTGAAACTCCAGTCCTTTGGCCACTTGATGCAAAGAACTGACACATCAGGAAAAGACCCTGATGCTGGGAAAGATTGAAGGTGGGACGAGAAGGGGGATGACAGAGGATGAAATGGTTGGATGGCATCACCGACTCAATGAACATGAGTTTGAGTAAATTCTGGGAGTTGGTGATGGATAGGGAGGCCTGGTATGCTGCAGTCCATGGGACTGCAAAGAGTCAGACACAACTGAGAAACTGAACTGAACACAGCATCAAGTTAAACGACAACCCACCAGTGGCATTGCCATAAAGGTCAGAAAGTCCAATTCCTGGAAATCCCCATCATTTCCCCAAAATAGCTGGAATACTCCTCCCACTCATTAGCTGCCAGGGTCCAGCCCCCGCAGGATCCAGGGGAACCTGAAGGAAAAATGGTGTCAGCGATTGATTTACAGAGAGAGAGATAAGGAAAGAATATTATAGATGAGAAAATAGAGGAGAGAAAGAGGCTGATATTCCTTCGTTTACACAGAAAGCCAATAAAATTTCAAGACAAGAAGTTTGCCCTGTTCACGGAGGCTGCAGGTGCCTTCCCGGTCTCCCGAGGGGAGTGGAGACGCAGAACGTCTTCCCGTTCAGGTCTTAGAAACCCGGGCAGATAAGTGAACACAGGGAGCCTCTATGCTCCAAGGGATCAGCCTGAAAAAGAGAGGGAGGAGAGAGAGAGGGAGGAAATGATTGACACGAGGAGACCAAGCTACTTCAATAAGCGAGGCCCCTAGCTTTATTTTTTAAAGGTACTTTTATACCTTGTCTTATACATAGAGGGAAATGAAAGATGCAAAGTCATACAGAGTCAGCCCAGACATTACATCTGTTTTGTCTTTATCAAAACCAGTATTTTTCTGCAAACCTTTTCCATAAACAGTATTGTGTACATTATCTTCTGGCCTTGGAGGCCTGTGAACATTTTATGACCCTCTTTTGATAAAGGCTTCTCAACCAGAAAACTTATTTTCCCTTGACATGTTTTTTCTTATATTTCTAACCTATGTCAGCCTCAGAAAGTATTAAACAAGTTACATTTCTCACAGAGTAAAGGTGCAGTGAGTTACAAGAAAGAACTAATTAGCTCAAAAGTCTGATGTGGTTAAATTCAAGGCTACACTTGTTTTTCTTACTTTCCAACTATGTTAACTAATGCACTCCCAGGCTCACAGTGGATAAGAGATATGGGAACTTAGCAAGGACTTGCCTGGTGGCTCAGACGGTAAAGCGTCTGTCTACAATGCGGGGGACTCTGGTTCGATCCCTGGATCGGGAAGATCCGCTGGAGAAGGAAATGGCAATCCACTCCAGTACTATTGCCTGGAAAATCCCATGAACAGAAGAGCCTGGTAGGCTGCAGTTCATGGGGTCGCAAAGAGTCGGACACGACTGAGCAATTTCACTTCACTTCACTTCACTTACATTAACACTACTCTAATAACTTTTAACTCTTTGAAAGGCTCTATGTTTTAGGCTTTCCATGCCTCTCACAGTTGGGAGGCTGTGAATAATCATATGCGTAGCTGCAAGAGTCTGGATAGACCTGCCAAGCAAGCTAGAATGCTAACAGAAGGGGTTTGATTGAAAATACTCCCTCTCATGTCCAGGAGACTTATTAGCTACAGCCCTAAGTTAATTTTCTCCAGAGAAATGTGGTCAGGAATAGCCTGTTAATGTCAGAGGAGTTGGCGAAAGTCGTGAAATAGTATTCTGGTTTTGGGGTAGATGCTCGAGAAAGCCTAGGGATCCCATTGAGTCCTGAAGCCTTGCTTAACAGTTCTCTTCCACATAACCTTGTCATGAACGGGATCTCCGTGGTGGCTCCTGGCAATTAGCCTATGTAATTACCCATTCCTAGAAATATTGACATGGGCATCTGTTCCCATCACTTCACGGCAAATCAAAGTTGCTCAGTCGTGTCCAACTCTGCGACCCCATGGACTATACAGTCCATGAAATTCTCCAGGCCAGAAAACGAGTGGGTAGCCTTTCCCTTCTCCAGGGGATCTTCCCAACCCAGGAATGGAATCCAGATCTGCATTGCAGACAGATTCTTTACTAGCTGAGCCACCAAGAAGGCATGGGGGAAAAGTGGAAGCAGTGACTGTATCTATTCATCTGTTGCTAGTCAGTTGGGTCATTTCCTCTTTTCAGCTGTTGTGAATAATTCTGCTTTGAGTGTGTACTGATCTGAGTATGCCTTTCAGGTTCTTTTGAGCATGTACTTAAGAACAGAATTGCTGGGCCATTGGGTCATTCTCTGTGTACCTTATTGAGGATCAAAATGAGTTTACACACCCAGTGGCCACCACTGCATGGCACTCGTCACCAGGTGTCAAGTTCCAAATTCCTTGGACAGAGGATCTAATTGGCCCAGCAGGGGTGGGCATCTCTCTTGGTCTAGTCAGCTTGCCTGTGTGATGGGGTGGGGACGAGGTGGGGGAGGGTGGAGGTGCAGGTATGTGAAGCTGTAGCGTCACAGCAGACAGGTGATGGAGGAAGTAAAATTAAGCAAGCTGCAGGCATCTTGGGCCCTACAAGGAACTTCCAGGAGCCACTTGTGGCCTTGGGAATACAGGGTTCTTTAGATAAGCTTCATCTAAATTATTTCATCTGATTGATGATTGTCATTTATAACTTTATTGCTATCTCTGTCTCTGGTATTCCTTTGGAAAAGGTGGATGGTTTCATTACATAATCTAATGTGTTGTCTACAGACTATAAGATAAAGTCAAGCAAGTATCTGTTGATACTTCTTAAGCTGACCTGTCTTTATACTTAGAAATGTATCTTAATAGTAGGCTTCCCTGGTGGCTCAGATGGTTAAGAATCTGCCTGCAATGCAGGAAACCTGGGTTTGATCTCTGGGTGGGGAAGATCCCCTGGAGAAGGGAATGGCATCCACTCCAGTATTCTTGCCTGGGAAATCCCCTTGACAGAGGAGCCTGGTGGGCCATACAGTCCACGGCGTCTGGAAGAGCCGGACATGACTGAGCGACTATCACTTACTCACACTCTGAAGTTCACAAGAATTGATGGTAATTTCCAAAAATTTTCATGATTTACTCCGCCAAATTTTTCATGATTATTTCTAAAATGCCACATAAAATTGTAACGTCACCATAATAATTCAGTGAATGACCACTTTCCCAATGGTTCCAAATGAACAGGATGAGACACTCAGCACGTCTATGGGAATTGCTTTCACGGTGTGTGTCTGTAAATAGGGGAGCATAAATAATGTAACGCCAGGTCCGCACACCACACAGGAGGAGAACGGCATCTCATTGCAGTGGGTGCCATGAATAATTAATTCCTTTGTGATACCAAAAGATAGACTCTGTTATTAAAATACATTGACATTTTCATTCATGACAGACACCCACTCTGTGTTGGAATAATAAAGACCAAATTATTTTTCCTCAAAAGAGAAGGATTTCTACATATGTCAGAGAAAAAAATACAAGCTGCTTTACACAGTGAATCATTTGTAATTATTTTTAAACTGTTCTGAATATGTGGTTCGATCTGGAGACAGAATCTAGTTACTTAAGGTGAACATGACTCCATCATTTAACTCAACACTGAGGAAAAGGTCCTCAACAACAGAACCTTCGTGTTCTTTAAATCAGCCATTTTTTACCGTGTTAGATAAGAAATGAAAAATTATTCATTACTTTCATGATAAAAGTAATAACTATCCTGTAAAAGCCCTTCATAATTTAAAGGTCAACCACAGCTAAGCAATGCTGTATCTTTTTGCAGATAAATGTTACAAAGAAAAAAATTTCCCAAAGCATTGTGAAATCTCTGCAAAATATGATCCATACCATTACATGTCATAGAAAGTCATCATCTGTTTCATCCTAACTCTTTGAGCTGTTTCCAGTTTTTCTCCCATTTTAAATATTATGGCCATAACTGGATTGTATAGAAATCCTTGTGTTTTGAAATAATTTCTCAGGTTAGATTTCTAGAAATCTAATTAGTTTCAAAGAATGTAGGAACAATTTATAACTCAACCAGCAGTATAACAGGGTGTTAATTTTGACAAATTCTCATGGTTATTTGGCATTTTCCATTTTTTTAATCATTCATGATTTAGTACATAGATTTATTGTTGTTCAGTCGCTCAGTCATGTCCAACTCTTTGTTACCCCCATGAACTGCAGCACACCAGGCTTCCCTGTCCTTCACCATCTCCCAGAGTTTGCTCAAACTCATATCCATTAAGTCAGTGAGGCCATCCAATTATCTCATCCTCTGTCATCCCCTTCTCCTTCTACTTTTAATCTTTCCCAGAATCTTTGCTAATAAGTCAGATCTTAGCATCAGGTCGCCAAAGTACTGGAGCTTAAGCATCTGTCCTTCCAATGAATATTCAGAGTGATTTCCTTTAGGATTGACTGGTTTGATCTCCTTGTAGTCCAAGGGACTCTCAAGAGTCTTCTCCAACACCACAGTTCAAAAGCATCAATTCTTTCACACTCAGCTTTCTTTATAGTCCAATTCTCACATCCATACATGACTACTGGGAAAACCATAGCTTTGACTAGATGGACCTTTGTCAACAATGTCTGTTATTATAATGTGATTGTTTATCATTGTATATTCTCATTGTTTAAATTACTTTGGTTATTAACACAGCTAGACATTTATCCAAATCTTTACTAATCATTCGTCATAATTTGTATATATTTGACCACACATTTGTCCATTTTATTGAAGTTTTAGTGCCTTTTTAATAATGTATATGAGATAGTTAGATAATGTTTCCAGTTTTCATATTTGTTTGAAACACTTTTTAAAATTAGATGTCTTCCAGTTCAATTTGTGGTGTGTTTTGACACATATGATTTGAATTGGATGGATTCAACTGTATTGATACACTGTCTTTAAGATAAACTCTAGTATTTAAACCTTGAAAGTCATGTGACAATCATGGGTTAGAGAAATATTTTAAATGTATTTCTAAATTGTTCTTTTAAACATAAACTTCTGTGTGTGTGTGAGTCACTCAGTCGTGTCCAACTCTCTGTGACCTCATAAACTGAAGCCCGCTAGGCTTCTCTGTCCATGGAATACCCAGGCAAGAACATTGGAGTAGGCTGCCATTTCCTTCTCCAATAAACTTCTCTAACCTAATTGAAATTCATTGTGCAGGATTTTGCTAAGTCTGGATCTAAGGTGTGTTTTGCTTTTTACATGGGAAGCCATTTGGTTAAAAAAAGATTTCATTTCTACTTGATTCATAGTTTCTTCTTCCTAAGAGATGACCTTTTCTTATGAAGTAAAGTTGGCTTGTGCACTTCCTAATGTACTACATTGATAGGCTGGTCCTTAGCCAGCTAATGTCATTACTTCCTTTTATTAGAGTCTCGTTGGAGAGCAGCCCCTGACATTGGGAGCTGACCAGGCACACAGAGCTGACCTTGGGCTTCTCCATGTGAGGACATCACCATCAGACAATGCCCATCTGTGACCTTGATGGAGCAAGACCAAGACCTCTCCATGGTCACATCTGGACAAGTGAGAAGGAGCACGTCCAAACCACAAGAATGGCAGCCCTTCTTGCCCCCGCTAATAGGAGAGGCTGCCTTCTCTTTTGCCAGGTTCGGCTTTAGCCTTGCTCAGTCTAGACACAATTTCTTGTACTGAAATATCCAACCACTTTCTGACAGCACTCAATTCAAAGCATTTAACTGGGGGAAATTATACTCACCTGCACTAAACGCCTGTGAGTTTGTGTGTGTGTGTGTGTGTTAGTCCAACTCTTTGTGACCCCATGGGCTGTAGCCTGCCAGACTCCTCTGTCCGTGGAATTCTTCAGGCAAGAATACTGGAGTGGGTTGCCATTCTCTTCTCCAGGGGATCTTCCCAACCCAGGGATCAAACCTTGGTTTCCTGTATTGCAGGCAGATTCTTTACTGTCTGTCTAATCTACCTTTAAACAGTTTAATTCAAGATCTAAAAATCCTTTGGGAGGAGCTCAGTCTTTGGGGATAAATACTAAGCCCCAAAGTATTGATGGTTTTGAACTGTGGTGACCAGTCAGTCCTAAAGGAAATCTGTCCTGAATATTCATTGGAAGAACTGATGCTAAAGCTCAAATTCCAATACTTTGGCCACCTGATGGGAAGAGCTGACTCATTTGAAAAGACCCTGATGCTGGGAAAGACTGAAGGCAGGAGGAGAAGGGAACGACAGAGGATGAGGTGGTTGGATGGCATCACTGACTCAGTGGGCGTGAGTTTGAATAAACTCTGGGAGTTGGTGGTGGGAGCCC